>JBAIZZ010000330.1:543681-602074 GCA_037355905.1 Heliconius aoede
TCGCGCGCTACTGAAGATTGTCATAGGTTAAGTTTCGGAAAAAACACACCGCTACATCAATCCACGTCGCCGCCGCGGTACCACCGCCAAACCGAAAATATTCGCAGTTGAACCACTTAGGTTACTGTTTTGACAGCAGCACGCGTGCCAGAGGGCAGCACCAGCTGCGGGAAAAAGTAAACGCGGTAACCAAACAAACTAGCAACGCGCGTAAACACAACGAAATTACTGAATGCCACTTTTCATTATTTTATTTCGCTATGCACCGGCCAACGACGTCACAGAAATACCGGCGGCCGTCTCACTCGCACGATAGTTCGCGCGGGAATATATTTTGTGACGTTTATAACTTTTGAATTTGACGTTTAGACTGTTTTTTTTTTGTATTTCTATTTAGGCTGGTGGTGTGACCGTGTTGTGCGCGACACGTACGTCGCACACACAACTGCAGTTGTACTGAGACTAGATGACATTCACAGAGGCTTAAACCCAAGTTCAGACGGATGCGGCGTCAATAAACTGGCCGGTGCGCTCGTTACGATGTAAGTATCTACAATATAATACTATATAATATATAAATAGGAAATGTTATTGCCGAAATATAATTCTTAAATGCTGGCAAATCATTTAATTAAACAATCGATCGATATACATTTTTTAAACTGATTTAAAAGCAACCAGAAATAGCTGAAGGTTGATGCTATAATCTTGCGAGTAGAAAAATAACAGTAGGTATTATTTTTGTACAATAAATTTTAAAAAGGCTAATGTGTCAAGTGGTTTACATAACACTGTTCGCGGCTATTATTTATATATAGTAGCATAGCTGATACAAAATTGTATTAATCGGTGTACTCGTATTCTCATAATAGGCGATATATTTAAATTAATAAACACACAACTCAAAGTTTTGGACCTAAAAATGTCAAAAAATCGAAACATATTCAAAGTAGATAAGAAAAATATTTGTACATGATAACAAAATAAGGACTTAGAAACGATATAATCAGCGTTTATTCTTAATTCGATCGTTATATGTAAATCGTTTTCTATCGAATAAGCAACAAAAATGTGGGTCACACAATGTCGAACTAATAAATTGGCTGTCGAAAGAAGATTTAAATGAATTGCGAAAAATCTTGTCATTTTAGTCAAAATTTTATGAGAGAATTTTTTTTTTATTAATGTAAAGAACTTCGGAGTCAAAATTACTTTTATTTTTATTTTATTTAAACATTTTGTAATTATATTTTGTACATGTTCAATTTATTACATATCCTTAAATATGACAAAATAGTACTTAAAAATTTTTAAATGTAATTTTTTTTCTGTCGGAATATAAATATTTTATTATTTATTATATCCTACATAGGGTAAATAAAGAACTTATTAACACTCACTCGCCGTACAATTAAATCTTTTTATATAAAGTAAAATGACGGAACTCTACAGCAAAGCTTGTAAGAATAAATCAGAAAAAGCATATGAGGTAGAAGTGTCTGCGCTCCTTTTGCTAGTGCTAAGAAACTCCGTTTCTCATCTGCACAACTTATGAAATATTAACTTAAGAGAGACTTGTTTCACGCGAAATAAATAATGAAAATAATTTATTCCCCCGAGTGAGAACCGAACCCATGTCTGTGCCACAACTGCCTGGTTCTAGGTAATGTAATGTACTATATAAATAATTAATATTTTGGTTACAAATTTACAACTGAGCAAATAACTTTAAAATATACCACCTTAAGGCACCTTGGTTTATCGCTTTGTACCCTACTGCGTTTGTACATCTACTGCGTTGATAACGAAAAATATTTTCGTCCAAATATTTTCTTAATGTTAATCTTGTAATAAACCTCTATACATGGTGGTTCATGTTAAATATGATAAAATTTAAACAGATTTATTTATTTTTTATTATATTTATTATTGAAAGGAAAATTCTATGTTTTTTCTAATAAGATTCCTATTCGATTGGGCAGTTACTTTTGTTTGTTTCAGTTTATTTTACGTCAGTAGCTTACAATATGAAAATTAAAAAAAATACTTTCTGTCAATTAATAGATCGCTACAGATAATCAACACACTCAAGTAACTGTCCAAAATCCAATCAATCGAATCCATTCGTCCATTCATTCCCAAATTCAATTTCGCTTAAAATGCAATCCTATAGGTACAGTGTACTTTTATTTTTAAACGCATTCGGCCTCGGTGCAGTGTGCATGTCAATGGCCTCGAGTATTCGCCCAATAGTTGGGTAAGGTTAGTTCTGTGTGTGTTTACGAGTATCTGTGTGTTTATATGTGTGTTTGTCTGTCTGTGTGTGTGTCACTTTCGCTGTCATTTTCGTTATCGAATTTTACTTTTTACCGTCCGGTCGCTTTCAATGGGTATTGTTTTAGCGTTTGTAATCTGAACATCCTTTGGTGTACTTTGTGAACAAAAGTTTGTGGAATATCAAGTCGTTTTTTTTTTTAGATTTGAACTGGTTACCTATAATTTGATAATGAAAACTCAACTACCATAAATGTTCTATACATATCGCTCTTTACCATAAATTTTATTTCATTGTCGTTGTCGATACCATAAAGGAGATAGCAAAAGAAAGAAATAAAACCACGAAAAAATATAATTTTAAATCTTGATCATGAACTTTAGGACAATCGACCTATCCCATATATAGGATACATACAAAATGTGTCCAGTAAATATCTAAATTTTATTAGCAATTTGCAAAACTTGACAAAACATCAACTTATATACTCAATAAGCAAGTTATTCAAACAAGCTCGTGTATAATTTCCAAATATAATGACTTCTACCGAAATTCTTATCTTATCACTATCGTGTCACTGACCCGCCAATTCTGCACAATTTGACTAAGGTCATGGATGTCTCTGTCTCTTTCTAACATATAATTATCGTGTGTGTCCATTTCACTCGCACACGGTACAATGCACTCTTGCAGGTGTATTTGAGACAATACGTTGTTACGGTATTTTATTTGAACACGCTCATAATTGATTATGAGTGTCGAATTTTATTAAATTTCTTTGATATTATTATAACTTTTAGCTTCACTTATAAAAGAGTAAGTATTTAGTTGTATCGTGATTCAATGGAAATAGCTTTGTCTCAACGCAATGGTGACCAATTCAATTCTTGCTGGATGAAAAAATAACTTATATTAAATATATATTATTATATTACGTAATTATTAATATATATTAGGTAAAGATGCTATCATGGTACGTCATACATCACCAGAATGTAAACACGATGGTTGTGGGTTTGACCTCTACTCGACTCTTAAGCAGTGCGCAATTGTAACTATAATAGAGTTATATTATTTTTTTACCTTAACGTTATTTAAACAAAGTGACAAATTGAAAACCACAAGTATGATAAGAGTGTCAAAACATATTTTGGAAGTCCATTTCGACATTATTATCAAATGTTATTAATTAAACGTGTTGGTCTGTTACAATTTACTTTTAATTTAATATCTCTATTAAAAAAGAGAATCAATTCGGGGGGGGATTTGGTTCTCGTTTTTAATAGAGATACCCCCTTTCGTTGCCTTACTTAAATATTTTATTAAATTTATTACTAACACGAACGGATTATCTTAACATTAGCTTCCCTCTTCCTACCCTGCCGTGTGCAGGAAAATATAATATGAAAACAAAAATTAAATATTCAATTGAAAATAATACTGACAAATGAAGACGGTACATACCACTAGTATGACGCGATATTTTTGGTAATACTAAGAAGTAATATAGTTGACACCATAAGGAAATAAATTGAAATTTGGGAATTTATTCTTAATTTTAAACAGGAAAACATATTATTTCCTGCATATAAACGTGTGTGAGGTTGAGGCCAGTCGTAGCGCCGGGGCACAAAGTGTGACTGTAAAACCGACAGACCGATTGTGGGTTTGATCCCCACTCGAGGAGATGTAATATTTATTTAAATGTATATTTCTATCTCTTCGCTCTGGTGTCGAGAGCAGAAAAGTGCTGCGTTGAGTTCTAACACTTAACACACAATGGCTCCAGAATTCGGCAGAAACTGGGGAACGGAGTGTCTTAACATTAGGTTCCCTCTGCCTACCCTGCTGCATAGGGAATACAGAGTGAAGCTAATTTTAAATTTTTAATTTGTCTTGCTGCGCCGTCAGTTCGACGCGTAAGCGTGTCCGTCCGCACACGTACAGTAGATTGGGTAGTAGAATTTTTGAAATAGCAATTTCTCTTGCCAAATGATTATTCTTTACAATTATCTTTGCGTAGCGTAAATTTGTAAAAACCTCCCGGCAGTGATGATAACAATATGAGTAAGTTGTAACAAGCGTATACGAACTCCGGCGTAGCTTGTTGAGAATATATTATGCTTAGTGGTTAGAGCGCTTCGACGGTTTCCAAGAGACGCAAGTTCAAATCCCGCTACGTTGAAGGTTTTATACGTTTTCTAAAAAGTACACAAGAGTAGTCATAAACGTGTGACTGTAACGCGGCGGTTGTAGGTTCGAACCCCACTCGGCGGAATGAGTTATTATTAATTAATTAATATAGCCGTTGCTGTGCTCTGGCACCAAGCCAAAATCTCGGCATCGAGTTCCGCCATTCATCACGCAATGCCTAAAATTTTGCCGGAAAGTGGGGAACGGTGTGTCTTAATACGATTCCCGGCTATACGCGGGATACAGCATGAAGCCGGAAAAAAAAACCTACTATACATTCAAACATTGTACCACTGTGCCACGAAAGCGTCTTTCGTGGCACAGTGGTATTAATAGTAATTATTAGTAGTAATTCGCAAAAAATTATTTTTTTTTTAAATTAGATTGGTTATTATATAATATTTTTTCTTATAATTCATTTTTATATTTTTTAGCTTCGTATAGCATTTAATAATCCATTTGGCTACGAGGAAATCGAACCCAAATCCGTCGCGTTTACAGTCAAAGGATAAGGCACTGCGCCATAACGGCCTCGTTATACTATTATTATTCATTATAATATTCTTTGCTTTTTGTTTACCACAAATAAATTGACATCAATTGTTACAATTTTGTTTTGATATTTATTTCTAGTGTTTAAGTTGAAATTACTGACTTTATTGACCTTAATATGCGTAACCGCAGATTTAATGTTTCAAAATTTAAGTACCATTTGTTCTGTATTCACTTTTCGAGAGTGATTCGAGTTTATTCTAATGAACGGATAAATTTTTTTTAACTATAACTACCTATACAAAAATTTATAAGTATTTTTAAATACTGGTACCAATTGGTTTTTAATACCACGTGTAATCTTACTTTGTAATTATAAAACAGTCTTTTCAACATTATAATTTTTTTAAATGAACGAAAAAGAATTCGGTTATGTGCGAGTCGGTGTATAATTCATTTATGATCATTTTCCGATTTCTCGTAAAAATGTTTATAACCAAGAGCGACGGTTACAGTATATCTAACTATAGGTTATATAATTAGCCTATCAACCTCAATAAACTGTGAAGATGAAAATCTACAATTGTGACGGCATAAGCCATTTAGGTTTGTGGACATGCCCATCGTGCCCATAAGCTAATTTAAGATATTTTACTGTTATTTATAAAAAACGAACCTTAAAAAATTATTTTGAAAAACAAAAACTGTTTTTTTAATGTATTAAATATAGTTCTTTTTAGTAGACTTTTTAGTGGATACTTCTCTGACGCAATTATAAAGCTATTGTTGATAAATTTCAATAGGAGAAATTTCTATATCTTAGAAATTTCTATATACGATAAAGTAAGACGTTAAGCTGCGCCGGCGTCTACTTGGTAGTAAGGACACATTTTG
Source organism: Heliconius aoede (assembly GCA_037355905.1). Classification (NCBI taxonomy): domain Eukaryota; kingdom Metazoa; phylum Arthropoda; class Insecta; order Lepidoptera; family Nymphalidae; genus Heliconius; species Heliconius aoede. The sequence continues at coordinate 549,536 of JBAIZZ010000330.1, forward strand.
AATAAGCGGAGAGTAGAGAAGTATTCTCTGGCTTTACACAGTAATATAAAGAATAATTAATTAAAATGAAACATTTAACCAACAATGGTTACCTACAACGTAATTATCACAAGAGGCACTGACCACTCCAATGGTATACGAAATGCGTTATCACATTAATTATTTCTAATAATATTTATTAAGCTATAGTATAACAATATATATATATATGTTTGTTCATTACAGTTAAGGCACAAGTGTGCCCTTGTAAATAAAATATATAGATGTACACTATATGTATATATTTTATATGTTTATATAAATATATGAAACAGGGAAAAAAGTTCAACGCCCAGATCATCGATAGACTGACTGAACTTAGCCTGAGTTCAGGGATCATGTTTCTATTGTTTACTTTGTTACTCTTTTTGTTTTAGATTTATTTCTTTTTTTTAAATTTTATTATTCATCATTTAGTTTATCTTATTTTGGTTAAAAAAGTGGGCTCAGTGATTTAACACTGTGCTCCTTAATTTTGAAGATATAGTGCTAGGGGAAAGACTGGGAATGAAAATAATTTAGATAAACTTTTAACTGTGACTTCGCCCGCGTGCTCAAATGAAAGTAACTAAGGGTTGTGTATGACACAAGACACATTGTAAGTACAGTATCATTGACGTGGCATGATAATAGCCTTCTTCGATAAATATACTTTAACTATCCAACTTAACAAAAATTCTTAAATTGGATCCTGTAGTTCCCGAGATAAGCGGGTTCAACGAAATAAACTCTTTGATTTTGTAGCAATAATATAGATTTGTATGGTGAAGAACGGAGTTACCTCCCTGGGTTAGCTCTGCACACTCTGCTATGAGAGAAAAAGAGTGAAGCTATTCTTAATACTTAAGTATTTTTTTTATATATTGTACCCAATGAAAGATAATCAAACATACTAATTTCCTCGGAAGCTTGTAACTAATGCGGGCTTGGAGAGCCAGCAGGGTGTAATTTAGTAATGGTAGTCTGATGCAAATCAGATCGGAAGTCGCTTAAAGTATCGTCGAATAATTCTGTGTGGTCCTTTGTTTTAGTACTTTCAAGTATAAAAGAATCATTAAAAATCAATTAAAATAATTTAATGATTATTGAAGAGATGTGTGAAAAAAAGGAGAAAGAGGCAGTCTGACTATAAACGCAACAGTCGTGGGTTCTTTATTTACATTTCCTAGCTCTAGTAACATGATAAAGCGCGGCGTTGAGTTCCACCAACAAGTATTGGTAGGAAGTGTAGAACGAAGGATTTTAACACTATATGGCATACATTGTGAAAATAATGTATAGATAATTGTATTATACATTATTTATCCTGTTAACTATATTTCTTAAATGACTTACTATGTAGTAAAAGTATCCATTTACTTTGAACGTAACGAACCTTCCGACTGTAACCATGACACTTAATTCTGTGTTAGACGAATTCATGTTTCAAATTACTTCTAAATTACTTCTGTGTAGACTAAAGTATTTCAAATTTCCAGGTCAATATGATTTGAGTACCTTCAAAAAACGACTCCATCTCCTCCTTAATGGCCGGAAACACACCTGTAGCTCTTCTGGCATCGCACGGCGTCGTGGGCGGCGGTGATCACTTACCATCACATGACTAGTGACTACGACACCTTTGCTGTTACAATAATGTTATTAGACTTGGAACATGTTTTTTCCATATACGATTGATAGTGGGAAACTGATTTTAAGACACTACGATTTCCAGTTTTGGCTCAATTTTTCATATATTAAATACAAAATTGGCATAGAATGATGACATTTTTAGTGGTATAACTGTGTCATTAGATTTATAAATATACATTGAATTGCATTTTGACATTCACAATGTAGCGTAGCGGTGCAACGTTCGGGCTTAGATAAAACAAATTGCAGCGATAACGTTATCGGTCTGAAAATTTAGAAATAAACAGTGCAGGTTCAATGTTCGAGTGATTAGGGCTTGTAGAGTAGAGGTTTTCTTTATTTTGTTAGTGTCGCACGCAGCCTGCTAAATGAAGGTAAACAGAGAGATCTTAGTGCTAAGATACTCCGATATTTGCTTTCGGTTTTGAAATTCCAACCATATCCTCTCAGATCCCCATAATTTCCTGATAAAAAAAATATATTTTTATATTTACTTAGAAAAAATATATGCAATACGTATTTCGACGCTATGAAGGGAATCAAAATTCATATATGGGGTACTTCCGGTTGACCCAGAAATATGAATTTATTTTAATCACTGATTTAGGTTCATAAAAATATGTAATTTTTGATTTTGACAATTTTAATTTACTCTCTACGTATGAAGCTTAAAACCTGTAACCAATTCTTACAGATCTACTCCATTCAATCGTATGACACACAAAAGATTATTAAAATTCACACCTAAATTACATTTTTTTTTCTACCAAATGGCAAATCAAGGAACTTTATTGACACACCTTGGTAATAGATTTTTATTCTTATGTTATAAAACATAAGGTTTAAATTTGTTTAGTACAATTCCTTAGATGAGTATGTATGTAATATGTGATGGTTCATCAAAATGTGGGGTCGTTGCACGTCTGTTCATTATTTGTTGGCTCTATCTCGGTCTTACTACTTTAAATGAGAAACGATTACAGTATTCGACAGCGCGATGTTAACTAGACGTGATATAATGTCGGGACACTACGCTCTCCGCTTTATCCCCCAAGATTTGCATTAAGAAATGAGTGAAGGAACTCATGCCCGTTCATTGTATTATCGTAGCGGAGATATGAAAATAATGTATTCCCCCCAGTAAGAATCGAATTCTCAACCACTCACTTATTCTATGTTGTAGAATAAGCGAGAGGTTGAGGGTTGATGGTCTCAATTCTTCTGTAAGGTCGTTTAAATAATTATCCTTTAATATGAAAATACAAGATATGTACATAAACATAATAAGGACAAAAAAGACAGGATGTTGAGACGTGATTGGTAAATAAAATGATAATAAAAGCAAATATGATTTTGTGACAATGGAATATGTACACACGTATATGTACTCGTTATACGTTCAGCTTATGTATTAGGTTAAAGTAGCCAAAACCTTTGTTGAGGCCAGTCGTGACGCAGAGGTACAACTGTGCTATTGTAAGCGCGATAGGTTGTGAGTTTGATTCCCACTCGGGGAATTTTTATATTTTCATTTCCTCGCTTACGCATTACGAGGCAAAGCCCGTATTTACACTACTTACACACTTAATTCTTATATGTACCCATATAGCTAACAAAATATATATTTTTATATATATATATGCATGTGTGTAAAGTATTCACACTAAACGGGACGGTAAATAATGCGAAATATGCGTAACAAAATAAATATAGGGTGTCAATAACCGCTGATAAGATTTCAGGTGGCCCTGAGACGAACAAACACGAAAATAATTATTTAAATGATTTTTATACTAGTGATAAATGCTTTATTAATTGTAATTGGAAGTGCTCAGTTCGATACCAGTAACCAGAAGTTTTCGGGGCATTGTGTTCGTGTGGTCCCGGCTTAGAATAGGATCACCCTGGTACTGTCGGTGTCGTAAGAGGCGACTAAAGTACGTGTGGTAGAGTCACGTCGCCAGTAATGGCATCACGCATGGGCAGAATCGACCGGATTTAATACCACCCCCGACATTTAAAACCGGCGTGAAGTAGTGGCCCTTGCCACTGCGTTTCGCATTAGGTAATGCCGGGCCCCGGTGCCCTGCGGCTCCTCTGGTGTTGCATGGGGTCGTGGGTGGCGGTGATCACTTACCATCAGCTGACCCGAACGCTCGTTTGCCTTGTACTCTCCCATAAAAAAAAAAAAAAAACCACTGAACACACAATGCTCCGAAAACTATTCCACCGAATATAACGCACAGATTTAGTGCCAGAGCGAAGAAATTGAAATTTTGTATTCTCTGTGTGGGCATCGAACCCGCAACCGTCAAGTTTACAAACATGTTATAATTATTAATAAATAAATTACGCAATAAAAAAATCAATATTCATAAGTTTTACCGAAAATTTCGCCCAAATCGAATGGCGAAGCAAAAACATGACCTACCCCCGAATCCGATCAAGGTCGTTACGGCAGGTCAGTGCGTGACGTCACTCGCCCTCCAAAACTGGGGTCAACGACCGCGCCGCCATTACGGAAACACTGTGCGCGTTCGGAATTCGAATTGGGGTGTTGGTGTGTGTGTGCGCGTCGTTTAGTATAAGTGTGTGTTGTTTTTTGTTTATAAGGATGTGTGCGCGTGTTTTGGGTTTTTTAACAATACGACCCTTCGATTATATTTTTAGTCTGTTGATTGTTCTGGCTTGGGATCCAGCTAATTAAGCCTGGTAGCTTCTGTATGTAATTATATGGTATTTTTTATAGTATAGAAAGGGCATTTTAGTTTAAGTTGTCAGTTTGAATTTGTGTGAAATTGAGGACGTTTTTTTGAAAAGAGAATCTGTGTATTTAAATATCGTGTATTAAACTTAAAACGAATGTTTTACAAAAATGTTTACTTAATATTCATTTTCACCATTTAGGTAGCAGACAATGAGCGTATGCTTAGGGTCTAACTAGAGTACAAAATTAGATAAAGTTGAATAAAATGTACCTACTTCCTACAAATTTTCTAATTTAATATGTATATTCCATTCCATTACCATAGTTACGGCATTACAATCTTGCCAGTTGAAGAATAACACTGATTCGTTAAATAGCATCAAAATATCAGCATGCCAGGAGTTTACCAAGTTATTACTGTGGTGCATGATATAGTGCAATAAGCTACACAAGAATAAAATAAAATAATAAATAAAATAAATAATAAAGTATAAATAAAACGAAAAAAATTAACCGGTTTTCATTAAAGACTTTTCGTCAACCAATCATCTAACGCAGTTCAAATTTCAAGAGGCATTAGACGCAAACATATTTATAAATGAGATGGAGACGGTAATGTTATTATTATTTTTAGAGTTCCGTATCTCATAATAAAAAAGCCAGAAAACGTACCGCGTGAATGTACCAAGTTCAAATTAATAACAAATATGCATGTTTAAACAAAACAAAGACAAAATTAAGCTTCCAAGTCATCACTATCAAAAAGTGCGGACGGTTTTGCATCGTACACAAGTGCGTGTCGTTTTATAAGTTGTAATTCCCGTTGACCTACAATCCTAAAACAATTTTTTTATGTTTCATATATATTTAATTATATTTTACAAGTGATATAATAATTGATACTTCATATAATATTTAATTTTATATTTTTATTATAATGCATTATTAAAAATAGGTTACGAAATAAAAATACAGATCATTGCAATTTCTTTTCTTTTAGAGTTTTAGCTGATTGTAACGTTTTTAATGTATTGTACTTCTTTGTTATGCATTGATAAGTGTGAAACATTACAAAAAAAATAGTAATATTATTTAGAATCTAATTAAATTAATTTATAGCTAATACTTCACTATTATGTTTTTCTTTTAACAAATGATGTATAAACATTATCTACTTATTCCTTAAATAGTAGGTTATTTACTGTAACTATTATATGACTACTTTATATATGTGGCAGATAGCTCATTTCTCCTTCGAAAATTTTATTTACATCAACCATCTAAATATCCAAGCAGCGTCACACTGGAAGTTATATAACGCTTCAAACATTAACCAATGGAACTTTATTACAAAAGATATAAGAAAAAACTGGTCCTCGTCTGACGACTGCCAAAAATACCTCTAATTTTTTCTAATCATATCCTAACCAATGAGAGGCCTCCAAATATTTGGGTGCGCGTGAGTGGCCGAATTTGAAATAGACGCACATATACAACGACAAATTATACAATTTGTTTGTATTTAGAATGAAATAAAGAAAAAAGTCTCTAAGTTATGTTCAAAGCCGTTTTTGTAGGAATATTCATGATGATGATAATAAAGATAATCTTAATAATAATACCAACGCTAATAGGATTGTTGGGAATTGGCATACTGCTGTAATCAATATTTACATTATTCTTTTTCTCTTTCGCTTCACGCTGTATTACGCAAGGTAGGCAGAGGGAGCCTAGAAAGACACTCCGCTCCCCACTTTATGTGGAATTCTGGAGGCATTGAGGAGTTGAGTGGCAAAACTTAACGACCCGCGCTTTGTCTTGTTACCATGCCAAAAAAATTAAAAATTTTCATGATTTATTTCTCCGAATGCAATCATCGCGCTTATAGCCGCACGCTGAGACACTGGGCCATGATGGCTTTAGTTATATACCGATAAACAATTAGTAAAAAAAAAATAACAAACGTGTTCAACCATGACCATGTTTTAGTTTTCCTATTTTTTTTCTAAACAACCAATCAGGTGTCTCCAAATATCGTAGATGCGTGTGAGTGGCCGAAATGTATTAGACTCACACCTTCAAACAAATATATATACACGCGTATATATGACTAAGCACACACATATCTATATGTTTGGCTTTGTGTGAGTGTTATTAGCATTTAGTGAATAGAATCGTGTACAGAATTATAATATTTGGTTAGATTTCGGTAGTTAGAGAGAGATGGATGTACACTTGTTATTCACTCATATTCACATTAGGTGTGAAATATGGGTGTTGTGATGGTCGATATATCGTTATATTTGTAAAGTTAGTTTTATTGTTATTTTTTTATGATATGTTGACTTGCATTGTGATTTTTTTTCTCCGATATTTGATATTAATTTATAATTATTAATATCAGATTGATACTTCAGTGTGTTATCCCGACTATCTGTGATGAGGGATCTGTTTTTCTTTTGAAATACCGATCCTTAAAAATAGATCTATGATAATATTCCTATTATAGACAAGCTCAAGTCATAAACTGTCATGCTTCTGTCATTCACTCCCTATTAGAAAGTTTCCATAATAAAAAAAACATATAAGTACTTTGCAATTTTGCAATGGATCTTGTACCTACTTATGTAATGCTATCTTTATTTTTTCATAAATTTTATAGTAGTAAAAACTTTCGAAAGAAAACGCATAACGAAGCGGTCGAGATGTTAGATAGGAACTCCATACTTTACAAGAATAGTTCGAATCGTAAACTCTTACTTTTTAGTAGGTAGGTACAAAGATAAGGAAATAATCTACTATTTTTTAATTTTACAACTTTAAAATATATTTATTATAAGTACGGAGAAAGCAGGGATTTCTTAATACTCTCATATTAAGTGAAGTCCACTAAGTAACTATGTAATAAAATAAGAATATAGATTACACGCACTTCTAACCATCATGTTGTCAGTTGTGGGTATCATCATGAAACTTGGCAATTATATGTAGATTAGATGTGAACACAATAATATAGGAAAGTAAAATCATTAATAAATAATATAGTAGGTACATTGAGCTATTCTGATATTTTTTATACTTTATAAACCCAAGAAATTGTACAAATAGGTATACTTAATATACTAATTAGGAAAAAGGCGGATATCGGAGTGATTTAACACTAGGTTCCCTCTACCTACCCGAGAATGTGGGTGAAACGCTTTTTCGAAGTCTTTGCGGGAAAATAATATAATATTAGTATAAAATTAGGTACTCTCTTGTAAAATACAGAAACATGTGTATTTAAAGTCCGTCTGGCAATTTTTAAAACTAATTATTGTTTTCCGTCAGTGTCACGTAACGACGCGTCGCATTTGTCGACTACAGCGTAGTGCAGCTTAAACTCGGTCACTTTTAAAATTCTTTATGAATTGCCAATTTTTTTTCTGGCGATAAATTGTATAAAAATAAATATCTCGTTCAGTATATTTTCAGTACTATACAGATGGAAATGTAAGCAACACTTTAAATGAAACCACAGTTCTAACTACTCTATAAGAGCTTTATATAATTAAGAATTTAAAACAAACCCATAAACAAAAAAGTTATTTTTTCAAAAAAATTAAGTAATAAAATTATTGTTTTCAAATAAACCGCCATTTGTAAAGTAGCAAAAGCCTGTCAAAGCGGCAACGTCGCACAGGCTTCATTCAAGAAGTCGAGTCGCAGCAACCAGCGTAGGTGCGAATATGTAGGTAACGGCGGCGGAGTGATACACTTTAAACACACATTTATCGATTTTTTTCTATTGAAATAATTTAAAATTTCAATTTGTCGGACTATTCGTAATTGCCGCTACCAGCTTAACACTTGCATCGAATAGATGCTTTTAAGCTTATTAAGCAATTTCGAGCGATTCCACAGAATGCCTCGTGTTTCGGTATTAATTGATATACATTTTAAGTGAACATAGAAAATGTTTTAAATATATATATATATATATATTTATATTTATTGTATATTTTATAAGTAAAAATTTGTTATTCCACAAGGAGTAGAGTAGATATATTTAACATATAATATTTGCATGTGTTCAATATATATGTAAGCATATAATTCCCACAAGGACGTATGGAGCGTTTTAGACAGCACCAGCGTATGACTGTAAATCTAGGGTTGTGGGTTCGAGAAGAGTGACATGGATTTCACACGCAGGTTCAGTAGGTTCCTTCAACACTAGGTTCCTTCTGTCTACCAAGCTCTAGATAGTAGTAGGCTTCAGTGTGAGACTAAAAAAATAAAAGTTCTTTATATTTGTGTTTAAAATTTAACAAAAAAGTGAATATTATGAAATTTGTAGTAATTTTTCTTTTAACCGACTTCCAAAAAAACGGAGAAACGAAAAAACGGAGGAGGTTCCCAATTCGTCGAATTTTTTTGAAGTTGGTTGGTTTTTAATTAAAAATTAATTTATAGTCATTAGCTTAGCAAAACTTGACAGTACCTACAGTGGCTCGCTGTGTCGCTTATTTGGTGCAACAATGACGTAAGTTCACTTTATATATAATAAGAAAATAAATGATCTTACCAAAATCGGTGTCCTTATATAAGACAATATTATTAACATTTTTAAATTATGTTAAATATACCATATCATGGAATACGCTAGAACAAAAAGTAAGTATTTTTACGAAACAGAACTGCCAATTTTATAAAGTGCAGGCTGCAACCCCCGCGGGCCACACATTGAGCTGCCCTGCCCTAATAACCAAACGAGATATCATCCTACCTAGAAATCTAGACTTAAGTAAGACAGACACCTAATTTAGGTCGATCAAAACGGATTTAGTGCTATTTGGTAGGAATGTCTTCAACGCCTACATAAAGTCTAGGTTACCTATAAACCTATTTGTCAAATAAAAAACTAATAAACTTGTTTATTAATAGAAAACGTAATATAATCTAAGGGTAACAGTAGTAATATCGGTGGGTATATAATCAACTTTACTGTAAAAATTAGTACAAAACACAGAGTTAAATTCCGCCCCTTAATACGCAATATCTTGAGAAATGGGAACAGCACTCTAGTTAAAATATTAGATTATCTATACTTACTTAACTTGCGATATGTGGGTTACTAAAAAAAATTATAATTTTGAACTTGAAAATCCACAAGCTTACCCTAAATTTGAACACCCTGCTTTTCTCCATCAAATCTCATAAACAAGATAAACTAAAAAGCGTAAAAATATTAAGTGACAATATCCTTAATATTTACATACATATATTACAATATTAGAATAGTGTATAGAATCGTATCAAAAAATAGCGGGCCTTTATTAGCGTTCGACGGAAATACACGAAGTTGTCCGACGACGCGGGAGTTCCGACGCGCCGATAATGTCCAGCTAAATAGTAGCAAAACTATAGTTTTCAAACGATATGCACACAGGGATCTGTGATATCTGGATGGGTCTTGTTTTTTTTATTACTTAAAACTTCACGTTTTTTCCCGCAAGTTAGTGAAAGCAGAGGGAACTAAAGTAAGTCCATTTCAAAATTTATACTTTTTAACATACTCTATAGAGTGGGATGATAGAGTATTTATTGTTGAATTTTCTATTCTCCATTTTTCTCCATTTTTCTAAAAACTTGTTATAAGAATAATAAATAAAAAAATAATAATCGAACCTATAATTGTTACCAATCCTTGAACGACTGAGCTACGACGGCCTCCTATAGCCAATTTAACAGTCTTAATTTAACTTACTTAAATTTTAACACTAGTTTCCATCTGCCAACTCTGCTGTGTGAGGGATACAGCGTGAAGATGATACATCGAATACGATTTAATAGTTTTTAAGATATTGGTATTTCTTGAAAGTACGTACATGCATATATGTATTCATAATATATATACATAATATACATGTGTAATTGTATTTATTAATTATTTTCAAAACAACTTTTCATATATTGAAAATACACACTTAACAGTTACAATCAACTTTTCACTATTTTAAAAACTTAAAACTGTAAAATAACCTTGGAAAAATATTTTATTAAAAGTAAAAAAAAAAAAACACCGAGTTTTGGTAACAAAAGTAAATAAAAAATAAATATTTACTTTGATATTTAAGAAATGCAAAAGTTCACATTGTAAACTTACGTCACAACGCACTAAACGATTCGATTGTAAATGTTAATGGTTTTGGCAGTTCTGGTACCTTATTATGAGGAAGTTACATTTAAATATATATTTTTTTTGTTAAATTGTAAGTTTTAAAATTGGTTTTTTGTCCTTCGTATCGGATTAATTTTGTTTAGCGAAATTTATAATTTCTACGTCACGTATTTTATTTCGCATAATATATTGATACAATGAAAAAAACTTAATTTCACTTTTGTGAACCTACTGTTAGTGTTAAGAAACTTCGTTCTCATGAATACAGTTTGGTTTATTTATGGGAATTTTGGAGAATTGAATTCCGGTATTGCGTCTTGAGTGGCGGAAATGAACCCCGCGCTTTGCCTCGTTACCAGATTTACGAAATAAAAATATTTCCTATACCCATGTAGGAATCGAACCCATAACCTGTACCGGCTACAGCCGCACTCTTGTTCCCCTGCGCCACGACTGACCTCGACAAGCGGCTGGCCTAAAAAAATTAAATGCGAAACGATAAACAAAGCAAGGTAATCCTACTAATATTATAAATCAGCCGACCTGTGCGGCTTCGCCCGCTTGAACTATGCGAATATTTAGTTACAAGGGTTTTGTATAATTTTGTTAATTAAAATAAAATTATTATTTTCTGCTCAAATTTCTCTGCTCAATCAAATTTTCTGTCAAAATCTATCAATTTTTTCTGCTTAAAGCTTGCCTGAAAGCTATCGCGCATCTCTGCTTCTCTCAGCGATAAGGTCGTCTCTTATACTGTCGCAAATATTAATATAATGTACACATTAAATATCACTATTAAAATAGTATCAATATAATGTTAAAATAACTATAAACTAATTTACTAATATATACAAACGTATCTAGGAGACCAACATCCTTGATCTCGGAGCTACGTTTCAATTAATACAAGCTTCACGCGCGTCCCATTTCTCATTTACTTTTTAATATTACATATTATATTCATCTTTGCCCGTTATAGGAAATAGTATTATTGAAATCTTTATTTCATTTTTTTGTTTTAGCTTCAGCGTTTTAGATTTATTGTAAAATCATAAAAAATATAAACGATTCTAAATCAGAATCTATAAACTATATAATAAATCAGAAACAAGAACAGCTTTGAAAACGGAGAATAGAAAATTCAACAATAAATACTCTATCATCCCACTTTGATAATAAAAGGTTACAACCTAATATGTATAACAGGTTGAAACTTTAATACAAAAGTGCAAGTTATTTAAATATCTTTTTTTTTGTTTCACGCTGTATCTCGCATATAGCAGGGTGGGCAGAGGGAACCAAGTGTTAAGTTCCGTCAGTTAGTCAGTGTCCCACATCTTTAAATAGCATGTAAAGGTTAAATATCTTGTAAAGGTTAAAAGTATTAAATAACCATGAAAAATTAAAAGCTAATTAGGTAGCTATATCTAATATTACGAGCATAACTAATAAAAGATGCAGTAAATGATTTTAAAGTTTTTTTTAACACTATTAATGGTAAAATAAATAGTTTTTTGTCCAAATTTATGCTAATTTATAAGAAAATAAACTTCAAAGCGCTACTATATTGTTCCAAAAATTGAATTGAAATTGAAAAACATAGTTGTGGAAAGTGTGTAGGTCTCAATAAGCATGGGAAAGTTGCACTGGCTTCTAATCTCTGCCATGCTTATTTTAAAGAACACAAAATATTAACAAGATCAATTTGTAATAATACAATACAAACGACTAGAGCAAATAATTTTCACGGTAAAAGGACAATAAATTATATAATCCCACGACTAATTAATGAAATACCGAAAACTCTTAAAGATAAAATTAATATAGATAATATAAAATATAAAATGAAAAATTTTTTCTTGTCTAATTACTAAAAGAAGTCAAATAATATTGTAAAATTAAGAAATGACAAACAATTTTTATTTTTTCTTATAACAGAAGCAGCAATTTATTTATTTTTATTTCTAATGTTATAATTTATTTATTTTTGTTTCTTATGTATGTTAACATTATTTGTATTCTTATATGTTTTTTTGTTTTCTTTAATTATTGTAAATATGCAGTGGTCATACAAGCCAATAATTCAGGCTTAAGACTACGAAGAATGATTATTTATTTTTACTGTGTTATAATAAATAAATTAAATAAATAAAAAAAATATATTAAGCTTGACCCTTTGTATTATCAAAATTGTTTAAAAACGCTTGCGTAGAACGCTGAAAGTTGGTAGGGTCCACAATCTATATTGATTGTAGAGTAGTCGACTACTCTGCTATATTGAAAAAGCCTGAAACTCCCTATAAATATAAAAAATAAATTTCTGAATTTAATATATTAAAATTAAACATACTCGCATAAAATAACATTCGCGCTATTCTCAAAGACGTTTTATCTCAAAATAAATTGAATTTTCGTAGTCGTCTAGAGGAATGGGTGGTAAAATTTTTAGACTACTTTGGTAGTGGGTACTGTAATAGCACCAAGTCTTTTGTAAACGAAGTATAGTATGTATATAAGTAAGCACACTACATTAAATATAATGTTCAATTATAAAAATTTAAGCGGCTTTGAGTTCAGCCACTCAACTAGTGTCACTCAACTCAAACAGTGCTATCAGAATTTAGCGGAAAGTGGGGAACGGAAATGTCTTAACGGGAACGGAATATCTTAATACTCGATTCCTAGGGTCCCTCTGGTTTGTTTTCAAATTAAAATTTATTTAATTCTATACAAAAATTGAATTTTGATTAAATATGCATTTTCACTGTAAATAAAATTCTTAACGAAATTGTGACCAGCTTTTTACGAAAGCAATCTTTAATACCCCTATTCCGGGAAATGAATTACTCTTATTTTCCTGCTCTAGAAAAACATAACGTGGCGTTGAGTTCCGCCACACGACAAGAGATACGTCGAATATTATATTATTATAACATTACGTAAAAAATCCACATCCAATAGAATCGAGAACAAACAGTAAGCTCATTAATGGTTCACTCGGTAACGAGCACTCCGTATTTATGGTACCATAAACATGGACAGACCGTTCAGTCGCACCTAAGATCCCCATAACGTAGCCATAACTCAGGTTACACCATAGCACTAATGCCATGGATTTTAGATGTACAGAACACATAAGTAAGGCTAATTATATGACTACACGTTAAATATAGGTATGTGTTATATGAATTTACAAGCAGAGACCAACATTTTTTAAAAGACAGGTAGTTATTTCAAGCGGTGTGTTGAGATCTCAAAAATTGGACAAAGAGTGTGGAGTGGCCTAACACTAAGTTCATTATGAAGCGTAGAATTATTTTGATTTTACAGCGAAAAGTATACGTATATATTACCTGCTATAAAAGCCGAAAATTGTCTTCATAAAATTAAAATCACAGAATAGAGATAGATATAGAGAGAGATAGAGATAGAGAATATTTTTGTCATATAACGTATTGTGTGTTAATGTACTTAAAACTTTCACAAATTGCTTTCTTTTAACTCGGCATAACATTTAATGTTTGTTTTATCAAAATCGGTTCATTAAAAAATAGTTATTATCATTTCATCAAAGAGGATGTTCTCAATTCATTATTTTCCGATAAACCGATAAAATTATAATATTTTTCTCACCAATTGCTAATCGAACCCACAAGCATCACACTTCCTCTCCAAAGCTGCACCACCTCATATAAAATAAATAGGCTCAGGAAGCCCACGCCCTTTCAGATCCATCTAAGGCATAGCTCACATTCGTTTGAAGTGATAAAAAACGTATGCACACCGCCGCACGCTATGATCACATCACCGTGCGGGGTAATTGCCCAATCAGCCTTCCGTGCTGGTGAACAACGCGTGGATGTGGATGTGGATGTGCGAGACACGAGTGTGTGCTCTTGTATGTGTATGTTGTGGTCTGTTTCTAGTTCTAGATCTTCTTATAGATGATATATAGAGTGTAAGAAAATTTTGGATTTACAAAGAAAGGACTAATATGAGGCCAATTAAGGATGTGGTCATAATTTCATAACTAAACTTCATTAACTAAAGTTGACAATTTTGAGTTTCACGCTTTATCTCGCATGTCACGAAGGACTTAGTATGTATTACAGGGAAAAGCTATAATTATTTAGTAGATTTCCTGCATCCATAGCATTTATATCTACTGCCCCAGTGCTCCATGACGGGCGAGAAAAGAGCAAAAGTTAAATTGATCTCAGATGTTAGATGTTGAGCTGGCTGTGGCGGCACAAGCGGTTCGATTTCCACTCGTAGAACGGACAACAGTCACACGCCAGGCCTTTCCTGCAAAATGGCCTCGGCTCTATCTTTAAATTTCGATAAATCAATATATAATAAATAATAAGATTTTTTCTGCTATTTTTTAAACTATAAAAACACAAAATCAAACCCGTGAATATTAAAATCGCATTCCAATTCCAATTACCATTACTTAGTAGTGTTTCCTTTATTTCATTGTCTTAAACACAACTTAAGTATTTAGTTGCCCTCATCAAACTTTATTGTTAATTTACCGTTTTATAGCGTATTTTAGAATTTTGTATTACATATGTATTTAAATTATATATATATATACATGAACTGAGCTTTCGTGTCGCAGTGGGAAGGGGTCGGACTGTACACGCGACGGTTGTGGCTATTATCCCCCATTCAGAGGAGTAATTTTTTTCATTTCTCCTTTCTAATAGAAGAGGTACAGCGTTAAGTTCTAATACGCAACACTCAATGTCTTAAAATTCAAGGAAAAGTGGACAACACTAACACTAGGCTCCTCTGCTATGTGATCTGTATTTTATATTATAAAAAAAAACGAACTTAATCCTTTTCATTTGTATTGTACATAGAACCTGTCCTAAACATAGACACGCTTACATTTAATATTCATTTGAAAACAATACCTTGAGATCCATTAAGTAAGTGCTACACAGAAAATAATTACTCATCTAAGGCTAAGTTCCAGTAAAAGCTGAAATAATAGCTATTAGAATAATCCCACTATCACTGTGATTCACGAGACTGTAAATTAATTGTTAGCTATCTAATCTTGACTATAAAGACGGAGACTCTTGGACTGTTTGTGGAATTAAATGGAGTGGTAGTGGGTTTGATATGGTGAAAAATGTTTTTTTAGTAGTTTCATACTGTATCCCGCATACAGTAATGTATGTAGAGGGAACCTAGTGTTAAGACACTCCATGCTCCACTTTCCAAGGAATTTTTCGAGGCATTGCATGTTGAGTGATAGAAATCAACTCAAACAAGCTTTTGCTTAGATACCAGAGTCAAGAAATGAAAAAATTGCGGAGTAATAATTCATTCCCTCGCGTCTCCCTAAACGCAATGTCACCAGAGTTGGGCAGAAAGTGAGAAACGGAGTATCTTAACACTAGGTTCCCTCAACAGAGTAGCTGCTGTGTTTTGAATATAGCGTGAAGGTGATTTGATTTTTATTCATCTTTTATATTAAAGTTTGTATTAAAAAAACAAAAATCATAAAATATTTTTTATGAAAATAAATAAAAAATATGTAAATGACAAATACATTTTCAACACAAAATCTGGTCGACCTTGAGTTATATTGAGTTAAAAGACCTTAAAAGCCTTATTGAATCATCAAACAGAATAAGTTTGGACGCCCATCAATTTTTGCCTAGAATTAAATATATTTACTCTATCAGATAAGGTGTGTCCCGCGATACACCGCCAGAACGTACATACGACGGTTATGGGTTCTCTTCCCATTCTGAAATATGAGTTATTTTCTTACACTGGTTACAAGACAGTGCACGGAGCGCGTTGAGCTCCGCCACTTGAAGTAGTTAACGGAGTGTCTTAACGTTCTCTCTGATTGACCTGCTGTATTCGGAAGACAAAAAAATACAATGTTTTTACAAATTGGTTAGATAAAAAGACAACTAAATTAAATTAAAAATTAAAAAGACAAAAGATATTAATAACAGATTCAAAAATGTCTATTTTCAATAATACAAAAATCATAAGGTATATACAAAAAGATAATTTAAAATTTCATATTATTTCTAGTAAGTGTATTTTCTATGTGAAAAACAAGTAACTCTAAGTTAGCCGTTAGTTTAGACCACCTGTAGCATGTGCTAGAACACCGGTTATACCAAATATGGTGCGACGATTGATGCCTCGTTTGTATGGTAAATGCACAGTTTTATATGATACTTCGGTTAAATGTTACGTTACTTTGTATGTGAATAACGATTAAATTTTGGAGATAACTTATAAAACTTTTGCCCCTTTTTTGCGTTTTTATAGCTTCGCACTGTATTGTAGGCAGTGGGAACCTGGGAACCTAAGAACTTCCGTTCCCCACTTTCCCACGAATTCTAATATTTTTATTTAGGATTAAGGAATACAATTATGTACATATGTAATATATGTAAATAGACTATGGTGGCGCTCTGGGAGAAGATTGAAGGGAGAAGACTGTTAAAGTATTGATTGTTGATCCCACTCAGGGCTATAATTATACTATTATTATATCCAAATTATTATATTTTTTTCTGCCAAGATACACAACAGCCTTTCGGATCTCTCTTGTATAACCTTGCGCGAAAAATTATGAACTTTTTTATTTACTATACCTATAGGAAGAGAACCGTTTCCCTCTTACAAAACTTTTTACTTTGATGTAAGAAATGTATACGTACGTATGGACTCACAAATATTGTTTTCGGGACTCAGTGTTTACTGAGAAAGAAAGTGAATGAGTTATTTATGATTTTAACTATATTAAGCTTTATTTTCTATTGAGAGGAAACCAGCTCCTCGCTGTATCCTGCACACAGCAGGGCAAAGGGAATCCAATTTAATTTAACACTACCTGAGACACTTCATTAAACTTTGCCCGTCGAATTCTAGAGGCATTACCTGGCGAGTGGCGGAACTCAACGCCGCACTTTGAGTCGACACCAAAGCGAACAAATGTAAATATAAACATAAATAAATATTTTATTACTTCGAGTGAAAATTGAATTAACAGTCATTCCCGTTTACAGTCACACTTGAAAAATCAAGTCAAAACGAATTCACAACCATCGACAACAGATAATACAGTAAACTATAAAAAGCCTTACAAAGTCATAATAGCCGTCATTATTTTAATTAATCACTTGTTAACTGCCTTACCGTCTTTAACTATCTACAAAGAATAGAAAGAATTGGTTTACGTACGAAATACATATTAACTAGTAGCCGCCCGCATATTCACCTTCGTCAATATAATATAAAATCTAGTTTTTTCCATTTTCATAAGAAATTTTCAGAATGCGAGAATTTCTAGAAATACGTTCAAATCTCTACACTATATTTTTTATAATAATAAAATATATTAAAAGAGCATCCTTTATTCTTTCTAATACCTCTAAGAATATGTGTACAACGTTTCATGATAATCAGTTTAGTAGTTATGCCGCGGAAGTGTAACAAGCAAACTTGCATTCACATTTATAACATTAGTATGATGTAGGTACTAGTTATCGCCTGCTACTTTGCTTGTGCATCCGTTGACAAAATGAAAAATGTTGTTTTTTTCGTCGTACAATAAAAAGAACGAGAAAATATGCTAATTTCAACTTTTTAAATTCAATAGTTTTCTATATGTTGTCTGTCAGTTGCTTTGTAGCGGAGGAGTTTATATAGGTATATATACATATATACATATAGATTTCATTGTTTGGTAAAAAATATAGTTAACGCTTGATTTCATAGCGATTTTCTTTTAATTATTCTGATACTTTGTAAATAGATTTATTTATAAATGGTAGATTTATGAGGAATTTATGAAGCGTGACCTCAAAGAAAATAATTAAGATCAATAAAATTCTATAAGAAATTTAAGTTTTTAGGGTACCGTAAAAGATAGAAACGGAAACCTTATATGACTACTTTCTTCACCATCTATCAAGACCAATTATCTCGAGATCTCATGGAGGTATCAAGTTTAGAATAATATAAAATATTCAGCTCATTGGTCCCTTGAAGCACAGAAAAATCAAACTTCTTATATAAACACAATCAAAAGATACGACCAACCGCGTGATCGAGACCTATTGGATACTTCCTGTGGACTTATAGTTATAAAACTTAGTGTGAAATAAGAACTTACAATTCAAGTACGCAAATTTAAATTTGTCAACGTATATATGTTGTGGTTCCCGTTGACTTGTGGTTCACTCATGGAATTGAACCTTCAAATATCAAATGTCAACACTGTAAAGCCGATTTAAAATAAAAATTTTAATCTATGGACCAACGGTGTTATATGCTTATGTTTCTTGTCGTGCTTATTTTAAAAAAAAAATTTCTTAATCGTTTACTTATTATCATACTCGTGTTTCAATAATACGTATCGCTGCGTTAATTTCCGCCAACACACCATCTCTAAAAAAGTGTCGATAACCACTACATTCGCTAAACATATTGTTATCATATCAAATCCGTTATTGCGTCATAACCACAAAAATAAACATAAAAAAAAACATGAACGTATCAAAGCTGAATAATAAAATTAAAGAACCGTCCATGACCTATCTCAAAGTGTAAAAAACGATGTCAATGTACGACACTCACACATACAAAGGTTACACACACATGTACAAGTAAAACGGGATCCGAGACATTGCGCGGGCGCAGTCAATTATGCACACAATATTCAATCTAAAGATATAAGTAAATCAAGTTTGACGGATGGGTTATAAAATTTTGTATTTATTTGCTTTTAGGTTTGCTATTTTGTTTCTCGAGTTATAGTAGAGTTTAAATCAAAAGGAAAACTGAGTGATCAGTCACTCAAATTTAGTTAAGTTTGTGCATTATTTATTGTGTATTTTTTAATGGTGTACTGACTCTTCAAACATATCTTCATGGGTATAACATGTCAAATTTAAAAGATCATTTTATGGTATTAATATAAAATCTATTATTCTAATATGTAAGTAGAGTACTTCCACTCAACACGCAAAGTTTAGATAATTTTTGTGTGTTGTGTGCTAGCTAAATGGGTGTGGGAGCCCGGAGACCGGATTGTATTAACATAAGGTTATCTTTTCCAACCCTGCTAAACCCAAAAAAAATTTGCTCTCAAAAATCCATTTGCAATAAGCAACATTTAAAAAATATATCTCAAGATAAAACATGATAAGATGTCGCATAAAATAAATTAATACTCGTCGACCAAAATGCAGTTTCGGGTGTCTGTATGTCCCTTCAAGGCCGAAACATTGTATTTCCTCAATAAATTTGATTATTCACATCGCTCGAAATTATTTTTTACTGTTTTGTTTCTTTTAAAAAATTAACCTTTTAAATTTTCGACTTAATAAGGAAAATTCTTATTATAAAAGACATTTTTTACAGTATTGTATATTTAAATGAAAAAATAATTTTGAAAATAATACAAAAAATATATATCTTGATGTTGGTGTTGTTATATTTATTTTATGGTCAAAACTATAAAAGAAAAAAAATATTCTAGACATTGCAGTAAATAGTAGTCCTGCTCCAATAAAAATTACTTTGTTTGTTTAAAAATGATTAAAAAAATTAAACCCGTTAAAAAATACAATAACATTGTATATTGTACAAAAGGCCCTTCTTTCACTTCACGCTATTTTTAGAAGTACATTATCAAATTGGACTTGGACACACACACACACACATTTTTTCTTGTGGATTTGACTCCCATTCGGGGAATGAATTATTAATTAAAATTTGGGCGATTTTTGGAAGATTTTTTTGTAATGCTTTTTTGGAATACAGCGTAAAGATAGAATAATAAATCGCTATATTATATATCACGCAAATTGCAAGGTAGGCAAGGGAACCTAGTGCTAAGACATTGCGTTGCCCACTTTCCGCTGATTTTTCAAGACTTTGCGTATTGAGTGGCGGCATTCGATGCATTCTCGACTAGAAATCGCATCGTCCAATTTAATTGTCATATTTTATGAATGCAAATGATTTTTTTTTATTACTTGCTGACTATGTCACTTAAAAAATATATGCATTCAAACGCGTGTATGTTTGTCTGCACGTTACATATAAGATACGGTAAGTGTACACAATTACTTAACCTTAGAAGCAAGCAATTAAGATTGACCAAAATAAAGAATTTTTCTAAGTGTACATTTTTAAAGTTCAATTTAATATAAAAACGTTACGTTACATTTCTTATATTTTTTAAAATATATTTCTTTCTATAATATATATGTAGTGTATTAACACTTAAAAAATATCAAAGTTTATAATTTTTTTAATGTTTCATACAGTTTTAAGCAAACCTGTTTCTGTATAAATATCAAAACGGTGTTTTGAAAATGTTACCTACTTCGAGTCGCAGCCTTCGATTGGAATGAAAGCTTTCTTAACTAAAGCTTATATGACAAAAGCAACTAATGACGTCATTTTTATGTTTATCAAAATATTTATTGATGTTTGATCACCGTTCAATCACTGACCAACCGAGAATGGAAATGTCTTTATGGGAACGGAGTGTCTTAACATAAATTTCCGAGGTTCCGTCTGCCTACCCTGCTATGTTCTGTATACAGCAAAGTTAAAAAAATAACGAATATACAGGTCGTATATTCAAATTTTGTTTTCAAGAAAAATCATCACTCAAAATCGTCACTTAAATAACTAAGAGCAAGGTATTTACATTGAAACGATTAATGGACTTTCCATTATTAAAAGATTTATTCAAAAGAAATATGTATAATATCAGTTTCTTAGCTCGTTCAATCAAATAAGTAAATATTATTTACACTAAAGTATACATTTATAGATATACCTATACCAATCTCTGAACTTTCTCTAATTCATATTTCTATAAAACAAATCCATTACTTAATCTACTATTAAAGTTATTTCAAATTAAACTCAGTTGAAAACAAAGTACGTAAGTCGAAATTTACTCCAAAGAAATAATAAAATGATTCTTTTATTGTAGTTGGTACTTAGTAGGGCTTGAATTTGCGGCCTTGACTCCGGTCATCGCCTGTGTTTGCGAATTAAGACGAATAAAGGAAGGGATTTGACAAGTAATGTTTACAGACTAAAAATAAATGTAGATAAAACGTAGATAATTTATATGTTGACAAAGATATAGATATATTTCTATATCGTTTTTTATTTTGCGTACAATAATATCATTTATTGAAATGAATGAAGGTAAATATTTGTTAAACATGTATATATTTTAAATTTAATTTATCTATTATATTTCAATCTAATAGATTCTATGAATATTTTTTTAAAAAAAGAATAGATGCATAATAAATATATATGTTAAGGTAACTATTTACAAAGCCAAGAAAAAACAAAAAAGATTATTTTTTATACAAACTATATTTATTAAAAATATAAGATCAAAATATTGTTTGGAAGTATAAATAAAAAAATATAATGGAACCAAAAAAACAAGGTCCGAAGTACGCGTTGAAGGTCAATGTCCTTTGAAACGTCATTCTTTATCGGCATTTTGGATGAATAGAGTTGCGAAAAACGCATCCGTCCCTTTCTAATTCGTGCTTTTTTATATCGTCCTTATTCACTCTATTTTGGAATTCGTGTGCGTGCGCTTGTGTGTGTGAAACAAAAATTATCTTTCGCGCTCTCTGTGTTGAATGTGAATCGTTACGAAAATCGCATTTTGAATTTTTATAACTTAACTAGTTTCGCCTTGTGGGTTTGTCTGTTTAATTATAAGATTATTTTATTATAACAATATTGTGACTATCGTTAACGCCACGGTCGTCGTGTTATATTTTTTCTTGCTCTGACAAGAAGACAAAGCGCGGTGTTAAGTTCCGCAACTCAACTAGCAATATCGCGAAAATTGACGAGCGGAGTGCCCTTACTGTATTTAGAATAAGCGTCAAACTGTGTAGAAAAAACAATGTATTCTCATCTTGACACAATGAGAAGTTGCCAAATTTTTCTAGTCTATTCACAAATATCTAAAATATTAACTAATGAACAAATATGGATATTATTTTTTTGTTAATACATGATTCATCAATTGCAGGTTTGGCGCTTAGGCTATAATGAGGATAAATAGCTATTATAATACGTCAAATTTAACTATAATAGATAGATAGATAGTGGTTTCTTTTTTTCCAAATATATAATATATATATATTTATATAACAACCACTTTCATTAAGTTTGAACTAACTCCACGTGCCTATAAATATGTAGACTAAGTAACCGGTTCAATTCATTATTAACTGACGTGAATATTAAATAAGTTAGAGTACCGCAATTGAAGTTAGATATTGTGATAATCCGTAATAGAAGTACAGAACAGGTGGTAGTAGGCGGCATTTGAGTCGTTATTTCAAATACCATATAAAAACAGATTAGATAAGTAAAACGGGGACAAATAAGTAAACAGATAATTATAGATGCATCAGAAAAACGTCATAAATTTTAAAATATTTATTAATTACAATTTAATCGAGGCCGCCGTAGAACAGCGGCACAACGTATCTACGTAGATGCTTTAAATTGTACTTCCCTTTTCCTACCCTGCTGCTGCGAATTCCACTTGGAGTAATATGTTTAGTTATTCCATGTCAGATCTGCATTAAGGTCCTTATTACAAATATATACGAACTTCAAACAGAAAATACCTACCAATTTTATATATATATATATTTAAGCCAACGAAAATTTAAAAATTGTACACGTACTGTTGCGGTAGGTCAGTTCTGTTTTCGAGGTTCCATATAACATTATATCAAGCAATACGTACTAAATAAATACGAATTCAAATTTAATACATATTATATGAATAATATACAATAATATTTCACAATTCGAAATAAAGTGGAGAACGGAGTGTCTCTCCTATGCGTGAGAAATCAAAACAGTAAGCATATTACTTGTAAAAACTTATAAATATACATTATACAAGCACACTTATAAGGTTTATTATTATTAAAGTTTGTTCGTAAAAATATAATGTGAACATAATTTACGGTAGGTCAGTTCTCGTTTTGGGGTTCTAAATAACCTGTCTTCTTTCCTTTTCACGGCCATCGCTCAAGTAGTTTGTAGATAGAGCCTTCTTTTATTTTTTATTTATGTTGTAATTTGTAATAGACGATTAGCTGTTCGCTTTTTTTATATAATTTATGGCTTTTTGCTATTAACAAAAATCAAAAATTCTAAATATCAGATATATTAAGAATTTTAAATTCATAATAATGATCTATATTATACAATCATTCATTAGTATACAAAGTAGTCACTAGAGAGGCGAGTCTCCAGACACTTCGCTCTCTATTTCTGTTCAAATAACAGTGGCGAAACTCAACGCACAATTTTGTCTACATGAAAATAATTAATATATTATAATTATTCCCCCGAGTAGATGGGTCGAACCCACATCGGCCGTGCTTACGTAATAAGTGAATTCATCAACTTGTTTTTTATCCAATAGCAAAAATATACTTTAATACGTACTATTAATTAATATTGAATATTTTTCCTAGAATTTATAAAATCCGAAACGAATTTTAATATAAACTATAAACTTAAAACTATAAAATCGTATTTCAAGATGAAAACTGTCGTTATAGCGGAGCTGGTCGGTTCAGTTTTTGTGGCGGCAGGTGGCTGACGGTCATACACCTCAGATTTTTATATTTTTAAACCTAACTGCTCTTGCATTGCCTGTGACTGTGCTGCGTACAGCCTGTTGACGTGTCGTAGGTTAGTTCTTTTTATTAAAAAAAAATTGGTTTCTTTTATTATTTTGGTATTATTGAAGGAATGGTAGCCTTATTTTTTTTATTTAAGTATTAGACCATATTATATAACACGAGCTTACCATATTGCTACGCTGTATCCCGCACTAAGGAACCTGATGTTAAGACACTCCGTCCCCCACGTTCCGCCGAAATCTGAAGGCATTGCGTGTTGAGTAGCGGAACTTAACGCCGCGCTTTACCAGACTTACTTTACACCAGAGCGAAGAAATGTAAATACCATTAATTAAATATTTAATTTGAGTAGGGATCGAACCCGCAATCAGTCGATTTTGCAGTTGCACTGGCCTCATCGTATTATGTAACGTTCCCATAGTATTACAAGCATAACTGTTATTTCGCCGTTTAATTTTTTTTTAAATTAATTATTTAACTACTTTAAAGAACTGCACTGTGACTGTACTGTGTATGGCCTATTGAAGTGTCGCATCTCAGGTAATTTTTTTTAAGATAATATTGGTTTTTTTAACGATGTTGGAAAGATTGGAGAAGACTTTAATTTTTTGTATTAGGTAGTTACATGTATATATAACACAGCCTTGATTTACATCATTGTCAATATGTATGTATGTATGTAATAGTGATTTTTTTTAAATTGCGATAGACATTTGCGAAATTTTTATAATACGTCATTAGTAGGTACATACATTATAGCCTAAGATTTTGCCTAAACACATTTGTGACTAAGTTTTTAAGATCAATGCTAAGTTTTTGTTTCCACATCACCAACGCCAGCCTCGATGTGTCTAGGCACTAACGTTGACAATCAACTCATAAGAGTTTGAAACTTTCCTTTCTCTTAGCTAATTATTTCCTGCATCGGCCCGCGGCCATCACCCCGCCGTGGATTAATGCAAAAATGTTTTGTTACTCCACAAAGGCCAAAAGGGTACGTTTACAGCGAAATAGCTCAACCAATCGCCACCCCCAGATAGATAGGGGACGGTTTGTACATTCCAGCGTAAAGCGCTTCATAGATAAATTGCATCGCTTTAAATATTAATCCAAATATTCTGGTACAAATAAATTAATTCTACACTCTGTTATCTCTGTCAATAAATAATAAAATGTGACAGTTTTGATTTTTTTTTCGAAATTGACAGCAAAAATAGATAGGTTTGTATCATGCCTATTAATGTAAGCAAGTAGAAAATATTATGGAGTTATTATTACCATAGAAGTACGGCTTAGCGTTCCGTTGCTAAAAGGGTAGTTTTTCAAAATGAAATCGACCAATCGCCACTCCACATAGACATGGGGTGGAATAGATCATTCCAGCAAACAGTGCTTCATAGATAAATTGCAGCGCTGTAAAATTAGCGGCCATTTTGTTGATGCTAACATGTTTTTCCAATGAATATAAAATAATATATAAGCGTTATTTCTTAGTTTAGTTAATTTGGTTTTGAAGATATATAACTTAAATAACATCTTTAAATTTATAAGATACTATGTAGGATGTATGTATATGTATATATATAAGGGATAAGTCTGTACTTAATTTTTTAGTCTGTACTAAAAATTTTTTTTAACATGTTTTTATTTTTAGTAGTATTTTATTTTAAGCGATAGTCAACCTCTAAGATACAAGGCAGCTTAGGTAGGCAGATGGAATCTAGAGATATGACACTCGTATGATTAGACAAGAAATTACATGGTTGTGTTGCGGAACTCAACGCCGCGTTTCCTCTCTTTTTCACGACACAGGAATCGAACTTGTCACCAATTCATATCAAATTATTATCGATGCAGTAGTTATTATATGAGATTTTAACGTATACTTACCAGATCTAAACTGGTAATCTTAAATAGCTAAATAGAATGTTAGTTATCCGCGGGCGCTGTAGCCTAAGTACTGGCTTGAAGACTCGAAGCTCTTATAATTCTACGTATATCTAAGAAAAGTCGATATTAAGTACGTGTAAATTTGAAGCCGTCGCCTGATTGTAAACGCGACGGTTGTAGGTTCAATATCTCGGGGAAATTAATTATTTTTTTATTATCACAGTTGAGTTCTGCCACTCTACGTAAGAATAGGAGTGTTTCTTCTCTGCCACCCCTTTCAATTTATTCAGATTAGTAGATATAAAAGTTTAAGTAATTATACCTTGTCCTTCTTTCTACTTATCACTTTATCTAAAACCATCATCAATCTTGGTGATAAATATCTTAACAAGACACAAGAATTGACGTAGTCTCTAACGGCGTTAACGGTTTTCTATTGCTGCCATATTAACGGTTTTTGAAGTATCTACTATTTTCAGCTTCGTAACGCAATGGTTATAGGTTGGATTCCTAGTTAGGGGAATGAGCTTATCATTTCCGAAGACTAAGAATGACGTTAAGTTCTCCATCCATTTTAAATACCTAAAGCTAACTTCCAAGAGTCCACCCCACAATATCTAAGAAAAAATAATCGAATATTGATCTTATTTTTTAATTCCAGCACACAAACCACTAAGCCTAGAACATGTTTGTCCATGCAAGGTTTATGGCTGAAGGGGTCGCGGTCCCTAGCCGACCCAGCTTTACCTATCCCAGTATGCACATTATTGCACTTTGATGAATTGCATAGGTACGCATACCCGGTCATTCAACTCGTTACATAGAAAAAATTACAATAAACGGATGCTTGGACGCCTTTTGATTTGATAATTTCTTTAATATGTAAGGTATTTACGATTAAAATAATGTGGTTTTCGTAGAAATCGACGATTTATTGGTTTTATTGTGTGAATTTATGTTTTTTATGCCTGTGTACCTAATGGCGTAGTAGTAGATTGCGTGAGATAGGTGTGGATTTCATTTCTATATGAGGGATATTTTCTTAGTCCTTGTTCAAGAAAAAATGAGACTGTAGATTCTAGTATCTGATATGTAATATCTTTGTTTTTTGCTTTACTCTGTATCCTGCAGCAGCGTAGGGAAAGAGAACCTGGGAATCTACTGTTTACCTTTAAGTATAACAGCAAGATATATGTAGATTCTCTCTGCTTGATCAAAATTAAAGAAAACAAGATTAGAAAGAAAAAGTAATATATATTTAGATTATAGCTTTTCTTTTTAATTAACTTATTTATCCTTTGCAAATAATGAAAATATTAAAAAGTATTATTTATATAAAGAAATATTTTAAATATATTAAGTACTTCGAATTTATAGTCAATAATTAAATGTAAGCGTTTTTAATAAAATGAGTTGTATTTCGTAAATAAAAAAAAAATAGTTTACACATTTGTTCTAATCAGAATCGATTTATAATTCAACAAACTCAACTACCACTGAACTAACAATACATTTATGAGTTATAGTGTCACGTGGGAACCTTCTCTTCATCCACCTTCAGCAAAATCTACGAGACTTGGCCGTGTTATCGTAGCGAGGATATGAAAATATAGGTACAATTATTCATTTCTCCAAACGAATGAGTCGGGATCCAAACCCAAAATAGCGGTCAGTTCAGTTCAGCAATCGCTGTTCCACTGCGCCTCGACGATCACGATTGAGATATGTGCATTAATTTTGTATTTCTTTTTTCATTTACACATGTCCATCCGAAAACTAGTGAAAAGAAGAAATTAGTTACACGGAAAAGCAAAAACTCAATACAAATATTAGGGTGCGTATGAAAGACTGACAGGTGAATAGTTTTTATATTCAAGTACACAAAATACTAAAGGGCTTTTACGAATATCTGTAATGGAACTTTTATGTGCATAATGTTGTATACGTTATATTATACAACAATGACGGCTTGTTATCATTAAGTTAAATAGTTATCCCATCAAAAACATAAGATATATGGTTTTGTGATGAGAGCCACGTAAAGAATGAGAGATGTGAGTGGCAGCCAAGTTCTGTGTTCACTCGGGATTAAATTCAAGGTCTAAATTTCACTTCACAATTGTCTACGTACAGCTTTTTTAACAAAACAAGTTAGCGCTTCTAAACTATTTTATTATGTTGATACTTAGTTTCGTCGTTTTTCACTGAACGTGCTTAGTTCAATTTTTACATTAATATAGCTTATACATCAAAATAACACCTGGGCCTTGGTTTATGTAAAGATTTTGTGTAATCTGAATAGTCAGATTTATTATGGAATATAAAGTAAATTTAAGCAAGCGAAAACGCGCGTAGGTTGCTAGTATTACGAGTATATAAAGAGATTCCTTAATTTCCTCGCTCTGGTACGAAGACAACGTGGCATTGAGTTCTGCCATTTACGTATGCACGTAATGTCTCGAAAATGGGGAATTGTGTGTCATAACACTAGGTTCCCTCTGCCTTTTATTTTAAATGCGAGGCAGATAAAGGATATGAATGACCAAATATATTTGAAGCCATTAGTTGCAGTGATCTTGAATCTGACTGTAAACATGACGGTTGTGCGTTCGATCGTCACTCGGGAGAATAATGCCGTTCAAGACAAACTCAATGCCACGCTTTGTCTCGTTCCTCCGAGTGGGAATAGAACCCACAACCGCCGCTGCGCTACAACTGCTTCAAAGTATTTGGCATAATAGAGGCTCTTGGTAAAAATTTTAAAAAATATGACAAAACGAAGTAACACCAGTATATCAGTACATCTAGGTATGTTTGTAAATCGAATTTCTAAAGCTTCGAAAGATTTCTAAAATATTACTATTTTCATTATTTTGAAAGTTATTACTTAATGTATCGACATTTTCGTGAATATTTGGACAAAAAGCGTTATATTCCCGACCCCCGCACTCGCTCCCGCGGGATCTAGTGCGGGCTCAAGTATCTATATTACTTACACTTTTTAAATACACATTTAGAGAACATTTAGAGAGGAAGCGAGGGATGTGTATTTTGAACGCGCTTACGTACTTACTTATAGACGTATATATAGTTATAATAAATAAAAACAACTTGACGCTTTTTGCCGCACAGTGTCTGTGTTACCCACTTTTCGGTCAATTTTGAAACATGTTGAGAAGCAGAAGTCAGGGCTCCACGCTGCCAATCAGAACGAGAACTTGAAAAAAATTCAAAAGTCATTCCTCCGCGTGGTCACATTTGCAAAATCTCTATACAATTATTATATATTATTTTTTGTATTTCGTATTGCTCAAATACAAGCTCTTGAGAAAGATAAACCTCCATAAGTAATTATAAAAAAGTTTGAAAAAAATTAAATATACATTATTATAAAAATAATTATCTAGCATTACTCAATATACAGAAAAGACACCTACTTACATCTCCATTTCAAACAACTTAAACAACATAAATTTTTAATTGATAAATTAAAAAAATATGATAAAATAAATATCACCCGTCATAAAATACTTTCTATGCAGCAAAACTAGGATTCGAACCCGCACTCAGGAGCACTCATAACTATTTAATAGTGCATTATCTAATTGTAATATATAAAGTTAGTTAACAGTTGTTCCACCTTAGCTCACTTGGTTTATGAAATGGTTTAATTGCGAAACTTAGTCCGTATATACTCTTGTATACTAGAGGTTGCCGCGACTTCGTTTGCTCTTGTAAGTGAAATGCTTACCCTTTATTATTAAATGGTACTTTCTGTTAGCTCTATAGTCTGTCTATATGATGTTGGGAGACTAGTTTTTTTCTCGTGATTTTAAGTTTAACCGACTGATTTTTTTTTATAAATGAAAATAATTTTCGGCAAGTTTGATGCTGTCGTGGCTGACTGTAAGCGCGACGGTTGCGGTTTGGAATCCT
The DNA here is from genome assembly GCA_037355905.1 of Heliconius aoede. Classification (NCBI taxonomy): domain Eukaryota; kingdom Metazoa; phylum Arthropoda; class Insecta; order Lepidoptera; family Nymphalidae; genus Heliconius; species Heliconius aoede. The sequence continues at coordinate 579,621 of JBAIZZ010000330.1, forward strand.
GTTTGAGGTATTTTTAAAATAAAAAAAAATATTTGGAAATGAAATTAAAAATAAATCAATAACTTTCTGCCACTCCCAAGATACCTGACTGTACCAAAAAAAAAACGTAAATAAAATACTGATAAATCACTCCATCGACGACATCCCTATAAGACACTAAATCGTACATAGATAGATAGATACAGTTTTGATATTATTTTGATAATAACAGCCAAAGGGTTTCGCCGTGCATCTAGCGAAGGTGAACGGCCCCTTTCACGTTTTAATATTCTTTTTAGGGTGGCGAAATTATAGGGATAGTTTAAGGTATTCAATATACACATACATACATACATACATACATATTGACATATATAGATATAGAGAATTCTGTGTTAACTCATTTAGGGGTGTTTTGTGCATGAAAAATTTATATGATGAACGATTTTGGAAGTTTTAATTATAATGAAGATGACACTAGGGTTGTTACAAATATAGACCTACAAGTATACCTACTAATATTATAAAGATCAATAGTTTAACGGAGAGCGTTAAAATCTCAGGAACTATTGTTTCAAATGGGACTATTATTTATTTTCTTCTACTATTCTCTTCTATTTGGATAGTCCTTTAACCAAGGCAGGCTGTAGGTTATATTACATCACGTCAATTGTATTGATGTAAGCCCGCTTCGGTCGGACTTACCTCGGTCACTGAGAATGTGTCATACATAACGCTTAGTTTACTTAGTTGCTTCTGTTTACAGAGTCACATATATGTATATGAAAGTTGATGATGAACATATTTAATATATTTAAAGGTAAACTCGTTCTTTTCAAAGTCTTTCTTTTCAAAAAATTTTTATTTCTACCGAGATTTTTTTAGAATTTAGGTTGTAGTAGTTATCATTTCTGTGATAACTATGGTCAAACTCTTTCGGAAAACTGCCAGTTTCAAGTTTCAGTACATATAATAACAGATCACTTATGAAAGTATTATGAAAAAAAATATATTATATTTTTGTTAAAATATTGTATTATCAATAAAAAGACATTTTTTTTAACATTCACCTACCTATTTTAGTAACTTGGTGGAAAGTAAGCTTAAAATCATATAATTATAATAGAGTAGACATTAATTTCCTTTTTCTGTTAAGGCAGAGGGAACCTAGTATTATAACGCTCTGTTTCTCCCCAACTTTCGAGATATTGCGTTGGCCTGTATTTATTAACCGCACTCAACTAAGACATCGATTTTAAGAAGCCATGCATTTAAGATGCCATTTATTTTTAAATTTCACAAGTTCAAATCCTGCGCAGTTCCAATTTCTATATTAATAATAATGTTTTTATTGAATACTAATATTTTCGATTATAGTATAAAAAAATTTCATAAATATGAATAAAAATTTAAAATAGTTATATTTAGATCATTTTAGTCATCACACTAACCTACGTTAATGTTTGTCGTCTTGAGCGTGTGCGCGTGTGTGTAATGCGTTACGCGTTGTGCGTGTGTGTGCATGCATTTCGTGAGTTCATTCACCTCGCCAGTTGGGGAAGTTGGGAGTATAGATGGTATGGAGTAAAAGACTGTAGAATATTCAATTAAGTATATTTTTAAAGCTTTTTTTAAAAACTCTTGAAAAATATTTCTTTTTGAAAAGTTCGAACTAAGTAAACTAATACATTTCTACTTTGAATGACTTAAATATAAAGAATAATTTTAAGATATTTTATTGCATATTATTGTAATATATATATATCCTCTTATCTTTTAAATACGTGAAAAATTCTTAAAAAATTTCATATAAAACATATATTATTATGTAAATTGTAATGTATAAAATATGAAGTGAATTCGTACCGAATTCAAATTTTGGCCTAGTTAATTGCTGACTAGAAAAATCTAAATTTTCAATTACTTTTTATAATATTAGAAAGAGCTTATATTATACTATTCCACCTAAGAGAAGTAGCTAAGAGCTATGACATTACAAAAATTATTTTTCAATAAAAAAATAAATAAAAAAATACATAATAGCGATTCCAAAGTTCCCCAACGCGTCCAATATTTAACCAAGTCGCGGTGCATTTTTGCCACGCACCGGGCGTATGTGTAACTCGCACACATACTTACAGTCTTGTACACATGTAAGTATACATGTATACGTGTATTCGTGTGTGTGTGTGTGTATGGACGCACACTACATAATAATGCGTGAGCTAAACGATTTTTTTGAACCTGCGTCTAGAAAAAAAATCTAGGCATTGCGATGAAGTTTCTTAGGTAATAGACCGTTTTATTTATTATGACTGAATTTTTTGTCTTTTAATAGTATTTTATGTACACAAGTGATCATCTCATAATCATGAAGGTAACACGTATTAGTGATAATATAATTAAAAGCTATGATGGAATTTTTACGTAATAATTTTATAAAAAAATATATAATATTTTGTTACCTTCACACTGTATCCCGTAAATAACATGGAGGGCAGAGGGAAAATAGTGCTAAGACACTCCGATCCCTACTTTCTACACTATTTTCGAGTGATGAGTAGGTACTTAATACTGTGCTTTGTCTTGTTACTATATCTACGAATTCAAACTAATTTATTCCCAGGAGTGGAAACCGAATCCACAAACATTTCGTTTATATAATTTAACTAATTCAAACATAAACATCTTCTCTTTTATAGTCTGATTGTCCTGCTGTACCACGACGGACTCCTTGTAAAATTAATAATTATAATCAATTATATGTTTTTAACGTGATAGATAGTTATATTATAAATAATAAATTATTATTATCATATAAATAGTAATTGTAAATTGAAAAAAAAGCTAAGAAAGCTTATTTAATAATTTATATCGATCTAAATGTAAGGAATGTATAGAAAATTGAGTGGTATGTATGTATTTTTCATGCGCATTCTACCTATTATGTTGATAGATTTTACTAATAAGCACAAGCTTATAAATCGCCGAATATATCTTTTATATCAATATCGAATAAAATATATATTTGAGATACTAAAAAAAACAAACATAAAAATATTTTTATTTGTATATTAAAAAGAAACAGATATAAATAAATGTTTGACTATCGAAACAAACAACGTAATTTCAATGCCGTACGCACCGCATTGAGTACAATAAGTATAATTCGTATCCCCATTCTCCTCTGAAAGGGTTGGATATGTAAAAAAATTGTATCATAAATATGTAAAATAATCGTTATCTCATAATCTTTTAGTATTTTTACATTAAATTGCAATAGTAGCGGTAATATCTAGCGGGGGGAAGGAGCCCTCGAGCGTAGGGGGACGGTTTAATACCGAGGAAGAGTGCAGGGTTGTCGAGTTGTGAATAGATTTTTCATAGCTTTAAATGGGAAAGCGCGGCGTTGAACTCCGCCATACTTATCGTTTTAATGGCAGATAGTGGAGAACGGAGTAAATAGTTGTTTAACTTGGGTATAATTTTTTAACTTAAATTCTATCTAATAATTCTATTATGTGGAAAGAAGAATAACGCTACTGCCGTAACAGCTGGGAGTTCGATTACCACTCGAAGGAATTGACTATTTAATACTTTCATTTATTTACTCTGGTAAACAAATTTTCTGTATATAATTATCTGTATTAAATTATCTCATCAGATTTAAATCAACGATGTTTCTATAATATAAATTACCTAATATATTTTTCAGCTTCACGTTATAATCCGCTCAAAGCGGCATAGGCAGCTGTTCCCATTAAAACACGTACGTTCTCCACCAGAGTCTTTATTGTATGTACAGTGGCGGAACTCAACGCCGCGCTTTAAATACAACCAGAGCGAGAAAATGTTTAACATGGGTACATTTTTTTACTAAATATAGTTATAGTTAGTAAAAAAACTTTACTACTAGAGTACTAGTAGTACTATTGTAGTACTACTGCAGTACGACTACTACAGTACTCGGTGACCCGTGAAAATGAACCAACGTAGTGTTCGAAATTTTTGGGAAAAAAATGTGTATAAAATAATACACGATAACATTCGTGAAAAACATTTTTGGTGAAACCATGGAAATATTACGAAAATATATTTTTTTATTGAAGTGCTATACGTTTCATTTTTTCTATGGAGGAAATTTGGTAATTCTAATGTAAAAATTCCGCCCTTTGTCTACAACAACAGATGAAATTAATAAAAGGCGGGGAACAGAGTGTCTTGTGTCACCAAGTTCCCTGCTATATGCGGGATACAGCGTGAAATAAAAAAAAACTTACTCAAAAAATCGAAATTTACTATCCAAAACTATTATAAATTACATTACAAAGGTAGCCCTGATATTGGATCTAGCCTAAAACTAGAGTGGTATAAACTAGGGGAGTCCCTTCATTATATTTGGAAGGGTTCCGAACTACTGTAGTGTATATAGAATATAGACATAGAACTCTGTATTTCACTATTCATTTAGTAGTTTTTGATGGCGGCTGTGGAAATTTTGCGTAATTAAATTTTTAAGAGGCCATTGTTTTTTATGTTGATTGTGTTTCTTTATTTAGATGTGACTAATACATTATAATATTTGTGTGCTTATTTCTTTTTAGTGTTGCTCTATCGTATATCCCGTATGTAGCAGGGTAGGCAGAGGGAACCTAGTGTTAAGACACTCCGGCCTATACTTTCCGATTGCGGTAATTAACTCCTTTTAATGGGAATCAAGCCCACAACCGTCCGTTTACAGTCACACGATGTGCCGCTGTGCCAAGGCGGCCTTTTTTTACTGCGAGTGTTTTATTTATTCTAAATAAGTTAATATTTTATTTCATTATTTTCATTTAATTTTACGTTGTTTTAAGATACAAAACTTTTAATAAAAAATCAATTTTTTTTCTTTGTGGTAAAGGTTAAGGAGAGAGTAATTTTACACATTTCCTACTTCCTTCGATATTGTTGATATCATTTCAAATAGGAATGATAGATGAAGCCATCGGGTCGCAGTAAGACAACATTTGGCTCATTCCACACTAATATATAAATTCTGTCTGTCCCTGCTCTTGTAGACTAGGAGCGGTAGAGTTGCGTGAAGGACGGAGTGTCTTAATACTAGATTCCCCCCTGAGTCCTGATATATGCGGGAAAGAGCGTGAATCTATTTATAGACAGGTAACGAGAGTATAAATAAAGTTCATATAAAATTTGGACCAGCACTTATCTTTTGTACTTTTTAAGCAACAAATATCTCTAGCTGCGTAGCGATGACGTCAAAATTCATCACATTACTACAAATCCGAGCGATCAAAGCGGGGAAAATTAAAAAAAAATTGAAAGCATCAAACTTAAAATACTATAGAACAATAGTGCGTCTACCAAAATAGTTTTCAACCCCCAAACTATCGCGGTCTATCGTAGAAATAAATATATAGTAACTACAGCTAATATTTTTTATTATTATTTTTTGTGTTTCACGCTGTAAACCGCATATAGCAGGTTAGATAGATAAAAAAGTGTTAAGACACTACGTTCTCCACTTTCTGTCGACTTTTCGAGATATTTCGTGTTGAGTGGCGGAAGTGAATGCTGCATGTTGCCTTACTTCCAGAGTGAAGAAATGAAAATATTAAATATTTCATTACCCCGAGTATAACCCACAAACGTCATTTACAAGCATACGCTGTGCCACTGCGCCACGACGGCCTGATTTCTGTCTATTTAATGCCGATTTAGGGTGCCTGCCCTATAGGGTGGTATGGAGTTCCAATTAGTGAACCTGACTAATTGTCAAGGTAGACTATATTAATGAATTCTCGAATGTTCCTCGAATTTTGTTTGATGATCTCCTTAAAGAATTCAGCACTTTAATCCGCTGAAAGAGAGTCGTCTGGCTCTTGTTTTTTGATTGTGACTTCGATTTAAAATTATAATTTAGTTTATAGTGTTAGTGCGACGCTAAGGTAAAGTGGCATTTTCACAAAACTATAAATGTGGGGTCGACATGTTAATGTGTTACTTCACTTTATTATCATCCCTGATATCCATGTATTGTCGTGGGGTTGCAGGATACTGCGGGTTTAGATTGTTTCTGATATACTACATTAAAATTAAAATACTGTAATATTTAAATTGAAACAAATAGTAGATATTTACGACACGTTCTTTCATTCAAGTGCTTGATGTAACTATCGACTACGAGCAGGTACGTACAATGTTACATCACATTAATAAAAGTTTTTGACACTTACGGCAGGGGGTACCCATGGAGAATGGAGTGCCAAACGCTATGATCACTAGAGCCATGTTAGCCATTCTACTGTAATCAACCTCTTCATACAGCCTCTCCAGGGTGTCCTCATGCTTCTTACGTAATTGTCGTCCAGCGTCATCGACACTGTGCTCTCGAAGGTCAAATATTTCCTGTCTGTCTTCCCAATCAATCTTGCATCATATTTTTTTCTGTCTGTCGATGTATCGAAATCACCTGAACATATTCTTCTTAATTTTTATTGTGACATCCTTACTAGCTGGAAAATATATATTTTTTTTAATTTTTAAGGTTTAATACATAATGTAATTTAAAAATATATAATTGATCGTATTTGTCAACTGTCAATTAATTTCCTTCGTAATACGTATAAAGTTGAGGCAAAAATAAATTTTTATTTTACAATTAATTAATTATTTAAACTTTTACTATTAAAATGACTTCACTAAGAATAGAGAATACCCACAAAATGCTTTTGGACAAACTTTTATACGAATCAGGTCTAGAATGCATTAGATCTGTGGAAGAATCGCTTGGAACTACATCTGAATCTGAGGAAACGGAATCAAAAGGCATAGTTTCACTTCATTTTGAAGCACGTAGCAAAGTATTTGTCTGTGAACGCGACGGTTGTAAGTTCAATTCCCACTGGGGTGAATGAATGAGTTTTATTTTCTCGCTCCAGTAAAAGGACAGACAATGGTGTTATTTCCCTACATACTTACTTTTTTATCCATATTTATCTAAAGTAAAATTTGGCTCAAGTACCCGACTATTCTTGAAAGTTGGAATTTAATTCGCAGTTAGGCAAATGTCTTTCTAATCATAAATATTAAAAACATTTTTATTTCCTCGTCTTCGTCGATGTTAAATATTTTGCAATAAAAATCAGATGTTCAATTTCACCACCTATGGATATTATGGTATTTAGCTTACCTACTTCACAACAGATTTGTGAAGATCACTTCAATCATGATAGTAATTATTAAAAGAAAGCAATATATGTTATATTATTTATTTTTTCTCTTTTCTAGAAGAAACAATAGCTCCACAAGAAGAGCATTTAGAAGAAGCCGAGGGAGAAGAAACAGAAACTCCATCCTTAAAGGAGTCTACTGAGAGCCTACCACATATATTTCCAACTCAATCGCTAAGAAAAATCTTACCGGACAGCGTCAGAGCAATACAAGAATATAATACAGCACATGTTTTACCAGAAGAATTCAGAACAGATATCGATCCTACTATGATACCAAAAATAGAAACAACTCCTCAGCAGAAATATATTGACATATTGGGTGAAATCACAGGATGTAAACATTATAGGAAAAGTTTGGCTGAATTTTGGTTTCTGGATACTTTGGCCAATCTGTTGAGAAGGGCCCAAAGCGATAATTTGAGTAGACGTTAGTATTAAAAATGCTTAATAGAATAATGATAGGAAGAATATGTATCGTTTTAACGGTTCTATACATCAAAAGGAAAAACGGAGCTTTTATATGATAAAGTTTTTTCCGTCTGTCTGCCACAATCAACGTCTGTATGGAGTACCACACGAGGTATCGTGTTTTTAATGAAATCTGGGAAGTGGGAACTTAAAGTATAAATAAAGAGGTTTTTTTTATCAGTTATTTCTTTGACTTTTGGTAAAAGTTACGAAATTAAAATTAGATTGGCCTGTGAATTCAAAACCTACTTACTTACCTTGTCATGTATTGTAATAACAAAATATGTTGAGTTATGAATATATGGCGTATGGGTTCACTACACGGTACTAATCCAAATAAATTCATATTTACTAAGTTTTTGCTGCGGTCTCACTCAATATTTGAGTATGATAGTATTTATCAATTGGAGTGTATAATTCCTGAGAATAGGGCGTTCAACCAAACAAACGCCTCAGCTTTTATAATATGAGAATAGTTTTAATTTTACGTTTTTTTTTTTCTTTCACATTCGCAGCATCTCAAGCGATACTAATCCTGTGGTTTTGCGAGTGGATGAAGGAAATACAACACTTTGATGCGGCGGATAGGCGACGCATGATGAAACGTTTTGAAGTACGATCTTATATATATATATATATTTCTAAATTAAATTTATAATTTCTTTATTAGACAAAGTCTAGGCTAGACTTTAGACATGAATTCAACGTTATCTGATATTTATCAGGGTTTAAAGTAATACATTTATCCAAATAGGAATCCGGCCCATAACACCGCTGCTAGACGATTCACCTAATTTCACATTATAATTCATTTCACTCTTTTTTTTTCTTTTCACTCAAGCCCCATATCCACATGAATTCGGGTGTCATGGAAGTTAAGCGACTTGTCGGGAACGTACGTCGGGAAGTATGTTTTAACTACGTTCCCTTAGTGTACCCTAAGGAAACCTAGTTTAAAAAACAGTATATGCGGGATACAGGTAAAAAATATCTTGCAAATGTCATATAGGAAAACATGGTATCAGCAGCTATATTCGTTGAAGAAGAGAATTATCTTCCCACACCTGCTCAAGTACAAGTTTACTACAAGTCTGAAGAGGAAGTAAGGAAAAGTGTTTCCCAAACCGCGCCCAAATCAAGACAGTTGGTTACCTTCGAGCACGCCGCGTATGAGTGCTCAATGCTGGATTTAACCTGCATATTACATTATATATTTGATTTGTAAGTATTATTATTTTTGTATAGAGTTAATATTTGTTGTTAAATTTCGTTTGTTGTTTGCAAAAAAACTTGTTGAGTTTTGGAACTCAACGCCGCGCTTAGTTGTCTTATTACTAATGGTGTGCCATTGCGCCACGATGGCTTCAATTACAAGTCGGCCTCAATTTAAAAAAAGTGCAAATACGTCATTGTTGCACCAAAGTATTGTAAAGTTTGTAGTACTATCCTCCTACAGATAAGTATAAAACAAGAAGTTAATCGTTTAAAATATTCATTATAATAAATATAATAAATTCAATATAATAAATATTCTCTATCAAAAAAAAAAATTTTAAAAAAAACACCGCTGAATTGAGATTGAAAAGGCTTTGATAATTTTCCGTTATTTTCACCCCCGTAGCGAACCCATTCGCGGCCGGCATTCGGTTGCGTTACGTTAATTCCACTTAATAGATTGATAATTAGTTTACATGCAATTAGTGGGAATATTGATTTTTGTTTTCGGTCGGATAGTTTTCGGTTCGGTTCGGTTGGTGGTTGTGGGTTTGATTCACGTCGGGCGTAATGAGTTGTTTTTTATCTTCAGCGCTCCATCCGTTAGCAGGTACAGACACGGTATGGTGTATGTATGTCACTAGGACATCTTTGCCTACTAAAAATTGGCTTTATTTTCACATTTTGATATCACTTCACGCTCAATACCCCACTTTACGTAAGTATTTAATAATTTAAGTATATTTATAAAGCCCAAAAACACCAACAAAAGTGTGACAACAAAAACACAGACAAAACTATTGAACTTAAAAAGATTAAAGTTGAAAGAGAATATACTTATGGGAGAATGTACGAGAATGGTAACACATGAAACACGCGTTTTTAAGTCTTATTTTTTTAGGTTCACGCTATATCCCGCACGTAGCAGGGCAGGCAAAGGGGACCTGGAAACCTAGTGTAGTAAGACACATTAAGACACTTCCTTTCTCCATTTTTCGCCGAATTCTGGTGGATTTAACGTCTCTAATAAGAATCTACTGAATATTTGAAGCCTTCAACTTTAAGTAACAAACTGATTTACTTACAGGTTCAGCTCAGATTATCAATTTGATCTAGTTCGATCAATATTCACTTTTACACCAGACTATACGCTAATTGATGGTCCCTTCCAAATGCGACAGCCTAAGCGTATGTGGGCGCCTTTGAAGTCCAAGGCAAAGAAAGAAAAATCTCCCAAAAAAGAAAAGCCGACTGGTAAAGGAAAGAAGAAGGAACCTGATAATGAAGAGTATTTAGCTCTTATGGAGGTGAGAATTACTATAGTTTCATTAGGTGTTAGGTGTTTTTTTTAATTGCGGAGTAGGCAGGGGGAACTAAGTGTTAAAATATTCCGTTTCCTACGCATCGCCATATTTTTGGGACATTGTGTGTTGAGGGGGGGAACTCGACGCCCTGCTCCGTCTACTAGAACGGAAAACTTTCATTTTAATTTCTAAATAAAATATAATCATTCTACCGAGTGGGGTTCGAAGCTACAAGCCTTGTGTATACTGCAAGTCCTTCAGCGCCACGATGGCCTCCCTCTGTTTACATTTCCGCAGAACTTTCGAGATATTGTGTGTTGAGTGGTGGAACTCTTCGCTGGGCGCTTTCTTCTTACCAGAAATGACAGAATGATGAGGAAAATAAGGCATTTCCTGGAATGGGAATCGAACCCACAATCACCTCTTTTACAGGCAGACGATGTGCCAAGGTCATAACCATGTAATCTCTAAAATCAGCTCCGAGCGCGTGATGAGAAAGAACAAGAAGAGAAGGAGGAAAAGGATCGTGAAATGTGGAACCTTCGGTCAAACATCCTGCCCCTAACGCTGGCTGCTGACGATGACTTCTTTAATAAATACTGGCCACCACCACCACCTGAACCTGAACCGATAGAAGAAGAGGTCAAAGGGAAGAAGAAAGATAAGAAAAAAAAGTAGATGCTTCAAAAGAGACTTAAAATGTTTTGTTGCTTTATTAGAAAACTCGAGTCTCGAGCCATGATGTCTTTGGCTTAATAGTCAGATCATTTGGAAGATTTTCAAGAGGTGCGGTTACAAATCCTGCTTGCTTTACATGTTTATAAGTTTTCTGTTAAAGAATTTTTATTTCCTAAGAGTGGAACCATACTTTAAAAATATAAATAATAAAAACTCATTTGTTTTTCATACACACATATCTCAATAAAATGTACTTAATAATACATAATAATAATTGATGAGTATTTTTTGTATGTTTCTTTTGATGACAGACCACCTTATGAAGTTAGTGTTATTTATTTATGTTGCTTTAAGTACGATAATGTGGAGGGCGTCGTACTATACTTCTGCACCACGACTATTTATATTAATATTTTCATTTCCTCGCTCTGGTAACGAGCTAAATCGCGACGTTGACATTATCATGGGAATTCGATGGAAAGTGGGGAATGAAAGTATCGCAATGGGAACGGAGTATCTTAACACTAGGGTCTCCCTGCCTACATATTTACAGGATAGTGGCGCAGCGATAGCGCTTGACTAAACGCGACAATTGTGTATTCGATCTCCACTCGCGGTATTGAATTATTTACGTTTCACTCTGGTAACAAGATAAAGCAAAAAAAAATACTTACACAAAATAATGACAAAAAACAAAAGAAATAAAAACTTAAAATCTGGATAATTTTTAATTAGGAAATTCTTTATACTATTTGAATGTAGGTATTTCAAGCGAGCCATTCATTCGTTTCGTCTCGTTCACTTCTTAAATTCACATTTACAAACAAAAGTGTCGTTCTTTATGCGCGTGTTAGGATATCGCGGGGGAATGGCGGAATCCCCGGGAATTTGACTTCATTACATTTTTAATGACAATTTCTGTGGTTCCGACTTTGAACGCGATGGCAGTGAGTTCGATTAACACTTAGTTTATTTTAATTTTTGCGCTCACCTAGACAAATCACCTCACTTTCTTAACTTTTGCACATTTACTCGGCAAGAAAATAATCAAAACTAACAAAAAAACCTCAAATTTACAGTCAGCTCATTCTACTTATGTATTGACTTCAGGCCACGAGCCGTACTTCCGTACAAAACTTTTTCCCGAATTTGAGATAAATAGTAATTCTAAAATAATATTCTACAGAACCAAATAGTAATATAATACTATATGTTGTTATATTATAACACTCGTATGTCAGCGTAAGTAGTAGAGTGCGTTCTAGTAATGTAATTAACGGGGTGGCAAGTCGAGGACGTGGGGGGGGGGGATCTTCGAAAGTATAAACGAATTTGGTTGTACGCATGGCGGTCGCGATTTTTGAGTTTTATACAATTTTTTTTCATGTTTATAGCTTTACTTGTGGCGTCGGTTGTGGGTTTTTTTTTTAATTATTTACTACATACATTATATTTAGATATTTTATATTCGAACTCTATGGGATAAAGTAGCTTCATGGTTTTACCCGCATAGCAGGGTTGCCTGGTTTGGAAATTGAGAATTTTCGGGAATTTGGCGCTTCGTCTACTAGAGCAGGAAAATAAAAAATATTTCCCCCGGGTTGGGATCCAACCCACAACGATCCCGTTTATAGTCAGATGCTGCCCCGCTGCGCCGCAACGACCTCATAAAATATCACTTTGTTATCCACTTTTCGTTTAAAGTATTTCTTGTTGCATAAATGATTTTTACTTTACATACAATCTTACAATTTCTCTCACAATTTATTATTAATATTAATTTATCTTACAATTTCTCGCCAAACACGGTTTTTGAGTCTGGCGGAACTCAACGTCGCGTTTCGTCTATTTACCAGAGTCGAACTCACAACCGTCACGTTTAAGGCGAGTGTTGTGTCTTAAACGCAAAACAGAACAGAAGCAAACAAGTATAATATACTATTCTCTACTTCTTAAGTAATGCAACTTTTGTCTACTTGCAATGTATTATTTATAATTTTTTTATATATACCCGAATTTATAAAAAATATAATACTATGGACACCCAAGAAAGCATTTTAATGTTACCATTATTACTATTTATTTTCATATACCACCTTTACTTAAATATTATTAGATATCCTAGTCATATACTACTTCTAATTTGTTACTTTCAAAAATGTTATGTTTGTCAAATCTAAATAAATTTAACAGAATTTGAACCCACAATCTTCAAAAGCAGTATGTAGAATAGAATGTGGAATATATCATACAACGTCCCTATTTATAAGGCAACTCTAAGTCTAATATCGATACTGAGAGGCCGTTTTCATTCATAAGTAGATATATATACTATGAATGATAACTGCATCTTAAATATTGGCCCCAAGGCCATTTGAATCAAAAATTACTACAAGAATAAGTAAAAAATAAATAATAGTCTAGTGCAGATAAAAGATAGTTATAAATTAAAATAACGAAAATATTTATGGATTCTTTAATTAGTTAATTACCGACATGTACAATGAAAAAAATTATCACATATATATCTATATATTACACGGAATAATGCCAAATATTTACATATTAAGAAAAATACTAAATATTGTATGAAAAAAAAACATTCGAATACAATAAACAATGGCTTATTATACTACAATAAAACTTATATCTATGAAAATAATACTAATAATTTTAATTTTAAAAGAATAGATAATTTGTAAAAGTATGCATTATAAACTGCCACAGATTGCAAATTGATAAGTAAATGCAATAGACAAAATTTAAGACGACGACATACATTTATAACTTAAGCCTATCGGTTAAATGTATTTACAGAACATTAATTAAATCATGCTTTTGATATACTAAAAACTGGATAGATGAAAAAAGCATTATTTTCAAATATTAATTGTATATTGCATCCATTTGAAAGTACTGTTGGTGTCTGTTGGAAATCAATGTTTCGACTAAGGTTTGAACCCACAGGCATCACAAAAAGTGTTTTTTTTTTATTAACATATATATAAGAAAAAATAACTTTTCGATGCAACAGGATGCAACGGAGAAATTGTCATACTGTACATACGTACAGTATATATGTAACAACTGAATGTCTGGTTGTTTTGTCAGTAAAAACATTGATGATTAAACAAAATATGAGCAAAAGAAATAGTTCTTTTTTTGGACAAAATAAAATCATTATATTAGTAAATATTAATATTACAATATATATGCAAGTATTCTTTGTAATAACATTATAATTAAAATGTTTACACTAAGATCATTTGGTATTCATAATAAACTATATGTAAAAAAAATTCAAATACCTTTTTTACAAAATTTTCTAAATTACAATTAAATGTGGAAACGGCAATTTAACAAGTTTGTATAACAGAAATATAAAAGAATAAAAATGCTGCCTCTTAAAATTATATAATTTATGTATATTAAGAAAAATTGCCAGGAATGTTGATTTTAAATATAAATTCATTCATAAGGAATGTATTACATTGTTATATTTTACAAAAAAATTATATGCAAATAAATAGACAGCTATTCAAATATATAAATTTTAATTAATTTTGTATGGCGTATGTAAAAGCACCGACTTTTCTGTTTTCACTCACATATTATTAAAATGTATAATATATTGAAAACACAAACAACTTTACAATACATGCTTAAAGTGCAGCATAATCAACTAGAGTAATAATGAAAATTACACAAATTAGATATGTATGACGTACCTGCACAGTAGTTGTGGGTTCAAAGTTACAAAAACTTAATTATTCCTAATAATTTCTCTTTCTCATCATTAAAACAAACATTTTTTGTCGGTTTTGCACTATACCCCACATGGAACATGGCAAAGCAACTCAGCTTTCCTCCCAAAATTTACATGTTTGAATCGCAGTACTAAACGCTGCACTTTCACACTATAGCAGAGAAACCAAAACAATTGATTCCCTAGAATGGGAATCGAACTCACAATATTGTAATATCTTTGTTGTTAGCAATTTATAATTATGCATAGATTTATATATTAGAGTCTTGGAAGAATCATTTAATTTAATATAAGTAGTAAATTATTATTTACAATATTAGTATCTAAACTAGCTGCTAGGATACACGGCAGTGGTTAAACATGGAATTATTGATTTATGAAAAAGAAGTTTTGAAACAACAAATTTTGAAAATATTTCACAAGTGAAATTAACATTTACTATGAACAAGAATTATTTTATATAATTAAAAGAACTTATTCTTATATTATGACTATTTGGAATCCATTAATGCTAAAAACAATGTTCTATTGTTATAATATATTATAATAACCTTCAATAATGTAACTTTAATATAAGAGTACCAATATGACATTTTGATAAACCTTAAATACTAGCTCTTATAAGAAAATGCAGTTATAAAAACAAAATTCTGCCTATATTTACCTTCTACCTATATCTATCGAGTGCAAGTCGAGACTGATAGACAGACAAGAAATTGAGTCCTATAAAGTTCCATTCCGTTCTGTTTCTTTTATTTTAAAGTTCCAAATTTAAAAAGAATTCTGTCCAACAAAATTACTTCGATGTTTAAACACACAACAAATGTGTCTTCATCTCTCAATTCATTACTTAAACAAAAAAATATTTAACTTTTATAATGTATATAAATACAGAATATTTCAGTCTTGAAATAGACATTTGAGGCTGTCAAGTACTAATTTTGAACAAAAGATAATATAGATTTAAAGATTGAAATGCACAGATTGATCCAAACTTCACATAATATTTTATAAAAAGAAAAATCTTGAGTATTGAGTGAAATTATATCAGATCTTTTAAAAATATAATGACAAAATTAAATTTCTTTTAATTTTTAGGTTGGACCACTTGTGCTGACAGCCTCATAGCACTACTGCAAAATATAACCAACTATAACTTATAAACTAAATGTAACTTAGTTGAGCCATTTACATACATTCGGCAAAATATCTTTTTTATAAATTATAACAATATGAAAATTATAGGATTGTAATATTATCTGTATTTCTATTGAAAAGTGATCAGGAATAGAACCCAAATCCACCGTTTTTACAATGGTTGCCATACTCCACGTTAGCTTTATCCAATGTATATCATATGGGTATCCAGAGGGAAATTAGTGTTAAAATACTCCATTCAATTTTCATTTCTATTTTCCATTCAAATTTGAGACATTGCGTGTTCCGTAACGGATCAACGCCGCGCTATATCTACTTACGAGTGAAATAAAAAAAAGACTTTCTTTAAAGTACCCACTCAGGAGAAAGAATTATTGAACCCATAAGCATAGCATTAAATATTTTAACAGAAATGCAGATAGTAGCAAAATTAATTAAAAATCATTTAATAAATGCACCTGTAAATGACTGAGCTTTATTTATTAAAATAACTATTTAAAAAAAAATAAGAATTTGCAACACCTCAAAGAAGTAAAAAATAATAAAATTTTGCTTAAATACTGCAAAATCAATGTCATAATGACAAATATAAAAAGATTATATAATTATATAAGGACCAATATTTTTTATAAAATTTTCAATTAACATAATTTTAAAAAATCAATTTCCCTATATTTGTTTCTTAAAAATACTTTTATGCATATTTTATCTTAAATAAAGATTGTTCCATTCTAGTAAATTATTTTGACTGTTAGAAAGCAATATAATTTTTATATATACTAAAATTAGCACACATTGTATACTTGTGCCAGAAAAAAATCAATTCATATGATGAATATTACTTATTCTTTGTATTTAAATTAAAAAATAATATCTCCCATCTTGAACCTAACACATCATCATGGCACAAATTACATCACTGAGTCACTAAGTCTCTATCATTCTATCATTGGTATTTGATAGCACAGATCTTAACTCTCTATATGGGTGTCCTAAACAAAATACTATATCACTGTAATATTATCACTATCACAGTGTATTTGAGTCATTATCACTGTCACTGAGTCACCATAACGTTTACATGTGTAATGTTGGTACCGCGTGAGTAGCCGGTTCTATTCCGGGCTACAGCAGCGCGCGCCTACACTCGTCTCTGTAGGCGCCCGCTGAACCCCTATTTCATGTTTGCCATCTGTAATATTGAATTATAAATGGTAAATAAATATAATAATCATAAGGAAGTCGTGGCTCAGGGTCACAAGGTGTACCCGTAATGCAGGACAGGCAGAGATAATCTAAAAAGTGCCTAAATAACCCAATTAATATATATTTTCTAGATTTCTAGCAAGAGTATATTGAATATGCAAAAAGCTAAGAATGGAGTGACTTTTCAGACCGTGAATTATCAGGGTAAATGTCTGGATACTAAATTCTTTATGCCTACCGTGCTATGCGAGATACAGCGTGAAATTCTAATTCAGCTCGCAATGAAAATGTGGTGAAGCACATAATAACTTTTAAATGCACCAGGGCGGCGGTTTTTATTAAAGTTTCTCTCTAAGAAAATATATGAAAGATGGCGCTAGTATAACAAAGTATATTTTTTAAATATTTCTTTATTAACGTTATATTGTCGTTTAATAGATGGCGCGACTTTGTAACAGTACAGAGTTGAAAACAGCAAGATATATTACAAATATAAAAACATGTGGGTTTATTTTTTATTTTTTTTTTCGGCTTCACGTTGTACTTGCACATGCAGCAGGGTAAGCAGAAGGAAGAGTCTGGAAAACTAATGTTAAGACACTTCTTCCCATTAAGACACTTCCGTTGTCCACACCCACCGAATTCTGCGTGTTGAGTGGCGGAACTCAACGCCACGGTTTGCCTAGTTACCAGTTACGAAGAAATGAAAAAATTAAATACTTTATTTCTCCTAGAGAAACCACAACCTGTAGCATTTAGTCGCTCGCTTGTGCCTCTACGCCACGGCTGGCCTCAAGAAATATATAGATATTTCAAAACATGTATTTTTTATACTATTATAATTACTGAAATGTATATAAACCTATATTATATAAGTTATGTTATAATATAAATATGAACAAATATGGATCCAAATCTTATTTGGTGAAATTACTGTTAATTACAAGGAAAGTAAAGGAGCTATTTTAAATATACAATGCCTCAAGAATTCAGCGGAAATAAGGAACTGAAGATAATTACACTAAATTCCCCTATTTTACTAAATAAAAACAAAAAAAAATATAATAGTAATCACCTGGCTTTCTGCAACTCAATCTGTCCCTCCAAAGTCTTTGCCAAGTAAATAACAAACAACTGCGAGAGAGCCACTCCCAGAGCCACCGACGCTATGGTATACAGGTTCCTTTCCGCCCACGACCTCACTATCTCTATGCACCCGCTTGTCCAAACTCGCTTACTCGCTTCTGCTACCTGCAAAATGTGAAATTTAAACATATTTTAAGAAGTATTATCTTAAACACATATATTTTTGTTAATTTGAAGGAAAACTGCCGGAAGGAACTGAGTAGTGATGTCTCATTCTGATCGAAAAATGGGATGGCGTAGGTTTCTACTTTATTTACATTTTGTTAAATATTATTTTTATTAATTTGAAATTTTATTAAGTGATATTTTTCTTAATTATTTTGAAAGTGTATTCTCGTTGACAAGTATATATTTTATGGGAGAGAACAAGGCAAACGAGCGTTCGGGTCACCTGATGGTAAGTGATCACCGCCGCCCACGACCCCATGCAACACCAGACGAGCTAGCAGGTGCGTTGCCGGCTTTTAAGGTGGAGATGTAGGGCGCCGGGGCCCGGCATTACTTAATGCAAAGTGCAGTGGCAAGGGCCACTACTTCACGCCTGTTTTAATGCCGGGGGTGGTATTAATCCGGTCGAGTCTGCCCATGCGTGTTGCCACTACTGTCGACGTGACTCTACCACACGTACTTTAGTCGCCTCTTACGACACCGACAGCACCAGTGTGATCTTATTCTAAGCCGGGATCACACGGCGAAAAAAAATTGTACCATAGCATAGGAAAACACCCTAAATAAAGGAAATAACCAAACGCATGACAAAATAAATGCATATTGCATGTGTATCGCTAGGCACGACGACGTGTCACATGCTTCTCAGTTTGGCAGGAACGTAACGTCACCAGAACCCTGTGCACCTTAATTTTTGAGACATTGAATGTTGAGCGAAGCAAATAATTTAAAATGTCCGTATAAACAAATACTTACAGGAAAATTCTGAACACCGTAACCGCACATAATATTAACCAAACCGGAGCTTATATCCGTTGCGTTAATGCAGCATGAGAACGGAACCCCGCACTTTTCCACCGAAGGCGAAGAGCAGTTGAAATATTCATTTTTTGACCAATCCATGTATCCGTCTGATGTTAAGCCACAGCAATGGAACTAAAATAAATAAATCATATGTTAATTATATTATTTTAAGCTTCATGTGTATCACATGTTATATACACAGTACTCGAGTAAGAGAGAGAACCTTATATAGAGTTAAGTAAAACGGAACTCAACGCCGCCTTGTTCCTAGCATTCAGCAGTTTTATTATCGCTTTTATTGTTAGATGATAGAAAGTAATGATATAATATTTTTACCTACAATAGCATTCAACGGGAGACGACAAAGAAAATCTAACGATATTAAGAAGCAGTACTTCATCAAACCAAACAGGAAAATTCACAAAAAAAATATTTTAATTAGTACCTTTAAATTTTTTTTATAGTTGAGTTCTATATTATTAAATAAGTATCTTGGAGCTCTATATTAGTGTTTTCTAATATTTGTTATAATTTTATCGGTGATATTAGTATAATTACCAACGAATTATAATTAATTTGTCCCATAAAAAGGTCCAAGATAACAAAATTTTTCGGTTTTGTTCAGTAACAATTTTGGATGTGTTTGATTTTTTTTTTATCTCATTTTGTTGTTGTTTCAAAAAAAACAAGTGTCGTTATTTAAATAATATTAAGTTTAAAAACTGTAGATTCTATTATAAGAATTATGTGCTAAATTTAAATCTAATAATACTCTCTAAAAAACCCTCATAAATACTCAAAATACTAAATATTACTCACTAATTTATTTTGTTACCAATAATTTCCTCTTTTGTTACTGTCCCAAAAATTTCCCGGATTCATTTTCCGTTTTTTATATTTTTGTCTATTTTAACCGAGATTTAAAGCAATAGGCAAAGCCAAACATATCCTAAAATATTTCAAAACCCTAATGCCAATTTCTCCTAAATCTAAAGCTGTTTCAACACAAAACTTACATCACTTTGGGCGTAATCAATAAAATTCTGCAAATCCGGATCATCTCTGTACGCGTGTACTACTCTTTCCGTAAAACTTTGCTCTACAAAACCATGTAAAGATCTTGGAAAGACAAAACCGCATACTGCTCCACCCATTTCAACTAGAAATAGTATAAGAAGGCAGAGGGAATACTGAAAGTCGAGAAAAAATATTGTTAAGTATAGTAGGGTGGACGAGTCTTGGCCATGAATTTAGCTGAATTTATTAAATTCTGGCTAAAGGTTGTGCAGAATTGATTTATGTTATTTTAGGTAATTTCTTTCATGCACAATGAACAAGAGTTGAGAACACTTAACTTCAGGGAGGCCGAGAGTCGTCAACCATGCTGTATATAATAAAGTAAATATTAATTTGCTATAAAAAGGTTTAAGAGACCAGTACTTGCTTTTAGTCCCCTAATGAATCATTATTAATTCAGTTAATATTTTTTTTATGGGAATTCTTACTACATCAATAGGTATAAAACTATGATTTGGTCTACAAATTGTAGAACATTGACCATAATAAATTCCAGGTTGATTAATAAAAAAATCTAGTTTCATTTAATACAATAAATATAAATACATAAATAACAAAATTATTTCGCACATACAACAGTACATTTGTAACTATTATTTGTAATATAATACAATAATTTATATTAAAACAATAAAAATATCAATTACTTCTCTATAATTTATAACTGATTAACAAACATAAAACAAAAATACTCACAAATTTAAGTAAACACGTATTTTCCCGCAGCGCTCCTATGCATCCCGCAAAACTGACAACAAACACCACACCACCAAGCAACGCGATAAGCAAACTGATGTTCAACATGAGATCATATACTGTTTCCAGCTGAAAATACAAAAAAAGGCTTTATTAATATTATAACTGGTAAAGAATTTGTTTGGTTAAACACACTTATCTCAGAAACTACATATTTATATATTTTTTTATTGTCTGTGGTGTTGAATAGTCTATTTATATATATAACAGGTTAACCTTTTTCATTGTAACCTGTAAGCACAGAGTTATCTCAGATCCTTAGTATGTGTCATACACAACTTTTAGTTATTTTATTTGACTACAGGGCGAAGGATAATTCTAAGCTTAGTCAAAATGATTGTGGCCAGAGGTGCAGCGGAGGGATTGTGTTTAATCCACACTCAGCGGAGTGAATCATTTTTATTCAATGCACATTGAATGACAAAAACAATGAAAAGTTCAATTATAGTTTGCCAGGTTCTCAGGACTAATTTGTATTAAAAAATAATATATATATGTATCAAGTTTATATATATGTAAACTCATCCTCATTATATTATAAGTGAGTTTTATGCCCATAATAAAATTTTATCAATTATTATCAGTACATTGTGTGTCATACAAAAAGGTCAAATAAAGTTTGTTACAGTGTTATTCTTTTTCCAGCTATATGAAATTTTTGTTTTTATACCTACTTAGGCTAATATTGTTACATTTTATAATAAGTGTGTTCCCGCATTCTTATTAGACTATGAAAAAAATGTCCATGATGAATATTTACAATATCAATTGTTTATGAAATGTTAATAATATAGTGAAAGTTGATGAGATTGTAATGTATAATAATTGGGTTGTCTCCACCTACTCTAAATAAAATAAGACTTATAAAGAAAAAAAAGGTGTGCAACAAAATGACAAACAAAATGATTTTTCTCTCCAAAACATTCATAATGAGAAGTGGCAGAGATCAACATCACACTTTGTATTATCAGTGTGATTGTACAACAATTAGAGACATAAATTCTTACACTGTGCCATGATGTTTTTATAGAATTTAAAAGAAATAAATAAATTAATTAATTAATTTAAAAGAATTTATTACATATTTTTTCATAAATAATTATGAAAAAATATGAATTAACACTTAATTTTTAAATGAAAACTAATAAAGAATAATTTTTAAATTGTAAGCAGCTTCAAGAAGATCTATTATTAAAATTCACACATATTTAAACTGTAAATATTCCTAGCATAACAAATAGGCTAGGTTGTGTTAGTATTGCTATTATAGTTATTATAAGTTTTTGTAGATTACCTTAATTAATCCTGTAGCCTGCCATTTGTCAATAAATGCATAGAGTCCCACACCTATCAACAAGCCTCCTAGCAACTGAAACACATAAATTATAAGTTATATTACATCACATTATTTTAATTCATACACTATACTTAAATGTAAGGATTAATTAATTATTCTCAGTTACTCAGATTTCCCTAATGTATCTTTTTTTT
>JBAIZZ010000330.1:602084-613949 GCA_037355905.1 Heliconius aoede
CTATGAGCCTGAGAGCCTCGATATGTGGATTGACGAAGGACACTAACTAACAGATTGTATTAATATATATGTCATTATTAATGTAAATAAATCTCTTAAAATGTAATTGCTTTATTTTCAACTTTTAGTAGTATTTTTGTAGTAGTAACTGTTGACGCTATCGGTATCTATTCGTAACTGCGTCATACGAAATACAGGTATATATATGTATAAACATCGTGAAATGAAAAAAAAGCCCTACGTCTAAACTGTTGAGGTATCTTGATTAATTTCTTTTTATAGTTAGACAAAAGGCGGGGTTGAGTTCCGACACTCATCACGCAAAGTACCTGAATTCAGTGAATAATCGGAGAATTAAATTAGTTAAAAAAAACAGGCGTTATGTTCCATCACTAGTCACCGAAAACTAAAGTGATTGGATATTCAACAACAGTGGCTCTTACCGCAGACCAGCTGTACCCACAGATAAAAAGAAAGATAATAAAAACACAGATAATCAATAACAAATAATATTCACAGATTGTAAAAACATACTTATGTTTTATCTATATATTAGTGTTTTAATCATATATCTAATAAATATATCAGTATAATTGTATTATCTGACATAAGGTCGCTCGCGTTCGTGTCTTACGGTAATGAAGTGTGTAATAAATTTAGTTTTAGTTTTAATTTGGTAAGCCTTTCCTCTTATATATTATTTATTTTATTAATTAAAATGTCTGTCTCTATCTGTCTTAGCTTTATTTTATTATATTTCGCTTGACTTTAGAAAATAAAAAAAAGTTAAAGTATTTTAAAATAATAATAATATTTATGTCATTTGATAAGAAATGAAATTAAAATTGTGGACAAATTTTCCTTTTTATACAATTGTCACGTTATATGAATGGGATTGTTACTTAGTATTTAATTAACATTTGTTAATATATACTATTTATACGTAATACGTATCAAGGACACGGTGGCGCAGTGGAACAATGTATTTGATTATAGTAAACGCAATAGTTTTGTGGGTTTGATTTATATTCGAGGGAAAAAATTATTCGAGACATTGCGTGTTGAGTTGCGGAATTCAACGCTGCACGTTGTCTTCCAGGTAAATAAGAAAAATACATTCCTTCAAGTTTCCCTTTATTTAAAGGAAATCTAACCTACAATCATATTACAGTAGAAACTCGATATTCTGGCCCTCGGTTATACGGATTCGCGATTATCCGGAATATCAACTGCGATAATTATTTGTATACAATCTACTACAATGAAATCTAACAACATTTAAATGTACGTAAATATTAACCGCATGGTACAGCACAAGAAAAAATATCATCCACACCACCTGGATACGTGGCACTCCGCTACTGTGCGGTTTCGTAGGAACTTCTTTCCAAGCGCCCCAGAACTGTGGAATGGCATACCGGTGGCTGTTTCCAGGTTGATATGACGTGGGTACCATCAAAAAACGCGTCTATCTCCACCTTGTCGGCCGGCAACGCACCTGTAGCTCCTTTAGTCTTGCAAGGGGTCGTGGGCGATGGTGATCGCTTACCATCAGGTGACCCGAACGCTCGTTTGCCATGTACTTTTCCATAAAAAAAAATACATACATAATTTATATACTTATAAAGAATGTATACACATATAAGGATGTATACACATCCTATGTTGGAAAATGTTAAAAAATTCTTAATAAACGTTAATTTTGTTTGACATGTATATATTGCTTTTCGTAGAGATATAACAATTTTGTGCTACGTATTTGACTGTCCGGATTTTCGATTACCCGAATGACTAACGACAACAATTAGTCCGGTCATATATTGTATTTTTTTCATATATTATATATTATATACATATATAATTTATACAGTATAAATGGCATTCACGGCTGGACGGACACGAGAGTGAGAAGATTCAAAGATGATTTCCTCTTCGGTGTCTCCACGTCTGCTTACCAAGTTGAAGGCGCTTGGAACGAAGATGGTAATAAACTTTGATGACATGCTCGACATTCATCGATTCCCACTTGGAGGATTTGATTGTTATTTATTAATATTTTCATTTACGTTTTGAATTTTATTGATAGTAAAATAGGCATATAATATATTTTTGGACGGCCCATAAACATAAGTAAAAAAAATATATATATTGAAAAAAAATTTTTCTTTCAAAACTGTTTATAAAAGGTAAAGGACAAAATATATGGGACAAACACTTCCACGAATATCCTGAAGTGATAACCGACGGTAGAAACGGAGATGTAGCGAGTGACTCTTATCACAATTACAAGAGAGACGTAGAGATGCTGAGAGAGCTGGGCGTGAATCATTATAGGTTTTCTATATCTTGGACTAGGATATTGCCTGATGGTAAGATTTTTTTATTTGTCTTTGATGTCTATGCCAGCTATTACTAAAATAGCAATTAAATCGGTAATTAAAAATGGAGTCATTGACTCAATTGACTGAGAGCACTGTAAAGTTCGTCATATGGCAAATACTTAAAACATCACTCTTCTGATTGTGCCACGGAAATTTATTTAATTTATTTAAATTTAATGAAATTTATTTAATTAGATGGAAAATAGGGAAAGGAACTGTCTTAACACGAGATTCCCTTTGCCTCCCTCTATATATAGCGAGATCCAGCGTGACACGAAATTATTTTTTTACTTTTTCTTTTACAGGCTATCCAAACAAAACAAACGAAAAAGGTCTCGAATACTACGACAGTTTAATAGACGAACTGACCAAATACGGCATAAAACCAATGATCACTTTATACCACTTCGATTTACCACAAAATTTTCAAGATTTGGGTGGATGGAAGAATCCTTTGTCCGTAGGCTGGTTCCTAAAGTACGCAAAAGTTGTATTCGAGAGATACGCCCACAAAGTTCCATATTGGATAACAATCAACCAGCCTAACTCTATATGTGCTGAAGGATTTTCAGCGATAGATTTCGCAAAAGGAAAAGACAAAAGCGATGTTTATTCATGCATTAAAAATGTTATGTTAGCGCATGCGCAGGTATACCGGTTGTATCAAAAGGAATATAAAAACAAGTATAAAGGTATAGTGTTTTATATTTTTTGGGGTATGTGTATGGTAACAGGCAGTCGTCGTGACGTTCTGGGTTTGATTCCCACTCGGATGGATGAGTTATTTGATATTTTCATATTCTCGCCACAGGTAACAAGACAGAGCGCAGCGTTGTGTTCCACCACTTACATACGGAAAAAATATATGTTTCTAGACTTATCTGTCATCTTTTTTAACGTTTTAATTTTCTATCTGTATAGGGTCAGTGGGTATATCACTCGCTTTGAACTGGGCGGATCCAGTAGTTAATACGACTGAAAATGCTGCAGCTACAGCCTTATATAGAATGTTTACGGTAATTTTTATAATACATTTGAACTTTTCAAATAAAAATTGTTTCTTTTCAATAACCAACCTTAAAAAAGAAGGTTATCATATATTTTATAAAATTTGATCAGTTTGTCATTAATACAGGCATTTTGAGTTTACAATGAAAGCGTTATTTTGTTTATATATATCGTATTATTTCTAAACCGCGTACACTTGGGGCACCCTACCTTACCATAAGAAATTATCAAACCAAACTGACAGGATGTCATATACTGTATTAAAAAAATAAAATGGAAGGGGGCAGTTCACATGATTAGGAGTACAAAGGATAAACGGTCCTCTAGGGAGATAACAGAGTGAGACAGAACTAAAGAAAGAATGTATTAGGTTAATCTATGTACTGTGTATGAAGTTAAATAAACGCTATTATTATTATTATTTAAGGCACGTGTGCTAAATTGCGTTACTATTTGTATGTTTGTATGTTTATCTACTTATGCTCAGTTTTTATCATTGTTTTTCAATTTATTAAGTATATCTTCATATGTATATTTCAGCTAGATATGTATCTGCACCCAATATGGTCTAAAATTGGTGACTTCCCTATAGATGTCAAAAGACGAGTAAAAGAGTTGAGTACCGAGCTCGGCTACGGCCACTCTATGATGCCTGAACTTAGTCGTGAAGAAATTAAGTTATTAAAAGGTATTTACTTAGAAATTTTAAAAAAATACATAGAGAAATAGACAAATCGCGATTGGGTACACCACTCAACACGCAACCTCTCAAAAAAAGAGGGTAGCAGTAAATTTGCCGTTTTGTTTTGAACCCCAAATTTATATTTATAATCTTCTAGTAGAGTTTTTCTTGAAAAATAAAATTAACAGCTATATGACTCGTTAAGAATATGGTTTTTGAAGCCGTCGCGTCGTGGCGCAGGGGCATAAATATGTATGGTTCGCTGGTGGGTTCCTTTCCCCCAAGGTAATGAATTACAGCCAGATACTCTCGCAATACGCCATGACGGCCTCAAAGCCCTCACTTTTTTATACTAATTTTCCTATGTTACTTTTTTTATAGGTTCATCAGACTTCGTTGGAGTTAATCATTATACTACGATGTTAGTCAGTAAATCTGAACAGAGTTGTGCACATTCAGGCTTAGAGAACGATTTGGGTATAAAATTGAGTTACGGAGAACAGTGGGTAAAGTCACAATCGTCTTGGTTGAGGGTATGTAAAATTTGATCCTTTAATTTTTTTTTTATATTTAAGTATGTATCTTTTTCTTAAATAGTTTCGACGTTTGGACTTGTTACATGAGAGTACGTCGGCTCACATCTTGCTTAATTAATATTTTATTTTAAAACATACAATTTAATTTAAACTAGTAAAACAAAAAAAAACATTCCTCAGAGCGCACCATACGGCCTATACAGAATATGTATTTACATCAACCAGAAATACGACTACCCACCAATGTTCATCACTGAGCATGGATGGTCAACTGATAAGGGCCTAAAAGACACCTCGCGAGTCGAAAATATAAGGCAGTATTTGAAGGCGTTACTATACGCTTTGGATGATGGTACAGATGTCAAGGGATACACGTTGTGGAGTCTAATGGATAATGTTGAATGGTTTGCTGGCACTAGGTAATGGAATTTTTAATTGTTTTTGTATTAGTGTCTCAATTTTTTGTAATTAATTGGGGTAGACGGAGAGATTTATTATGAGTAGGCAGAGGGAACCTGGAAGCGTAATGTTAAAACACTCCCCTTTCCTGGTTTTCCGTATTCCACCAAATTCTTGAGGCATTGCGAGTGTGAAACCACGAATCTAACCCACAACCGTCTTGCGTTTAGTCGCTTATGCTCTTGCGCCACTACATTCTATACTTGAAAGTAATAAAAGATAGCCATTATGTTTGATTATTTATTTACATTCTTTTATAAATTCATTGTATTTCAGTGAACGATTCGGCTTATACGAAGTGGATTTCGATACAGAAGAAAAAACGCGTACAGCCAGGCTCTCTGCTATTGTATATAAAAGAATTATACAAAAGAAAATTGTAGAGGAAGACTGGCAGCCGAAAAGCCTAAGTATAACCGTTAGTAAAAAAAAGAAAATCGTTAGAGACGATTTGTGACAAATAATTAAAGTTTATCAGTTTTTTATTTATTTTGTTGTTTCTTTTCTTGTTTGGATATTTTGTGTCGTTTTACCTATTGTGATAGTTTTATGTGTTTATTGTTATGTATAGATTTAATTTTCAGAATTTTTGATTGTTGTGATAATTTATTTTTTTATATAGATACTGTAAATAGGATTTGTTTCGCCGGTCTGGTTAGATTTTAACTCACGAAAAGCGAAGAGCGAAGTGACATAGCACATTACCAGCGAATTAAATATTCTATAAATTATGAAAAAAATATTCTAGAAATGGATTTTATGTTAACGAATAATATTCTTTTAAGTGATTTTTATTTCAGAGTAAACCGCCATCTATCAACATTTAAAAGGAATACAGCTCGGATCACGATATTCACAAATATGCCGTAGTTAAGCTTTTCAACTAAAGAGGGCACAAACAGTAATAAAAATTAGTACTACTAGTCAACACTAGATGTCACGTGTTGTACAGATATTGTAAATAAATTATATTTTTAACAAAGATATTTATATTTTTTATCTTACGAAATACTGATTTGTAAACAAATACCTAAATTTATTTCTATCTTTTTAATATATTATTATAGATTGGTTTCTTCAAAATTATTGTACTTAGTTTATATTAATCTTTACTCTTTTGTAAGTCAAAACTATATCCAAAGTTGCATTTTCATTTCTTAAAACGAATTAAAAAAATTAAAAGGTTTCGAAAAAAAAAAGGTGCGAAGTGAAATCCCGCTACGTGTTTTTCATTCCTAAATGTGAAATTATACTTTTAAAATCTTTAAAAAATTTTATTTTATTGTTATTATTTTTTTTTTTTATTTAAAAATAAACATCAATAATTACATTATTTGAATAAGTAGCTAGTCGTATATCACTATATTCCCTGTGACAATTTAGTGGGTATTCTGAAATAATTACAAATATTCAGTGACTGTTGTTGCACATTGAATTTTTCCTGTCTATACAGTAGGTACCTATTGGTATTGAGATCATTAGACGAAATTGAAAACTTCACATATCTGGCTGGTTGTCAAAATTCAACCTGCATCTGCTGATGGAGTATGGCTTTTGAAATCAAATTTCAGTTAGGAATTAGTTATAATCTCTTTTTTGATCTCGGGTTTAATATTTTTTTTATCTGTGAGAAAAGCATAGTATGCAGACCATACGTGCGCGTAGCAGGTAAATGAATCCGACACTGCCTTCTGAAATCTCTTCTGCCTCAAAATCTTCATCAATATGAGGAGAGCAGAAGCAATGAGGATAGCGTAGGCCTGTTGCAGGCCACTGTGGTGTCCAATGTCTCTTCCAGAGAAGCAGTGTTGATGACTGGCAAGAGCATCCCGTTATGGGCGTATCTAGAGATATTAACCGCGGGCCTCTCCATGGTTTAATGACAACGTACCACCAATTTAATATATTATATGTATATGGTTTTGCGATTAATTAATTATTATTCAAATTCAAACAAAATAATTCAATTACAGCAGAAACTCGATTATCCGGCCGATCTATTGTAATTATATTCAGTTAAAAACAATTCCCGTAAACAATTCCAAGCATTATTTACTAAACATATAAATTATTATATATATAATATAATATAATAAATAAAAATTTAAATTTGTCCTACAAACAAGAATAAACATAATATTCTCACAGCGGTATTTTCTAACAAAGTTCTTCTAACAAAAGAATTAAAACACTTTTAAAACGCCGAAGCGAATCGACATGATCCGATTTCGGATTTTATATCTAAGTGCTCTTCACCTACCGCTCATTGACTTCAATGGCTTTTTGAATATAAGGAAATATTCAAAATATACTTTATTCCAATTGAATATGATATACTTTTGAACAAATGTTTAAAAAATTTAAGTTGGTGAAAGTAGCATAACTATAAATTATAGTCTTTCCTGTTTATAGGATTACGGGTGCAGCCGCATGGACTTCGCCCGCTTAAAAAATTGTGATACTCACTTGTAGTCAAATTATACAAAATTGCATACTATATGCTATTCTGATGTATAAGCTATATAACTGTAAAGTTTGATCTAAATCCGTTCAGTAGTTTTTGCGTGAAAATGAAACAAACATTCGTCACACACAAACTTTCACATTTATATATTAATATAAATAGGATAGGATAGGATTTGATATGAGGGGAATGTTAAGTTAAAAATTATACATTTAGTATTTCGTATCTTAATCAACATAATAGTTATGAAGTTTTTTTTGATACCTAGATGTTTTATTATAACAAAAAAATAATGAGGACCGAAGAGTGTTAACTTGGACACAGAGGGAATTTACCTGGAAATCAAACAAAAAATTACATAGGTACACCTATTTTCTGAGGAAAACTGAGTATCAAATTAAAGAAACTTTGTAATTTTATGTCAAAAATGCCATAAAATACTAATCAATAGACTAACTTTTTTCTTCTAATTGGGTAACAGTATCTATTTTTTCATAAAAAAAAAACAACTACAATAACAAATGTATGTAGATATATTTTCTAGCAAAAATATTCAGAACATGACTTATACCACTCTACCGAGCGACCGTACGAAGAATCAAAAGTTTAGTAGGTAATTGTTTGTTTGCGCCACCACCCGCGGCGCACTGCGGAGGATAGTCTCTATCACCGCCCTCAGCCTTTGTTGCGAATTTCGATCCATTATTAAATAAACTAAATACCGAATATAATGAGTGTAAAAATTGGATAATCCATTGTTGTTACATGCTTCTGTTTTTTTTTTCTTTTTTGTAGTGTGTTGTGTTTATTTGAACGATGTATTTATTATATGTATAAGTGGAATGATGTTAAAGGTAGCGGGAATCTCGTGTTATATTGATGACACGAGGGAATGGACGTTTTGAAAAATAATAATTTCTATTGCATATCCCATATAGCATGCTTAATTCGGTACAACAGGCCTAGCTCTATGTAGGTATATAAAAACACATCAGTCCGTTTTCTTTTATTATTATTTGACCTCTACGTAAGAATGAATACGTATGTTTGTTAAGTAGATAAATATTCTAAAGATGACCATTTGTAACCTTTAAGCTGTTATAAAGATGTATTCAATATAGTTATTCATATTCAAATAGATTATAAAAATATTATCTTAACCTTCGCAAAAGAATAAGATACTTTCTTGCTAACAGAACACGCTTTGTTCTGTTTAGAAATGGAACTCACAACGCTGTCTCGAAAATTGAGCAGTGCATGGAGAACGGAGTGTCTTAACACTAGGTCCCACATACCTACCTTCTGCGGGAAATATGGAATATGGCGGGATATATGGAAAAAAAACACCTACAAAACAAAGTAAAGTCCATATTTTTCCATAGCAATCTCTCTACTCAAAACAGGCATGACGCGACGAAATGAGAGTATTCACATAATATCATGTGGAATACCTCAGTCTGAAAGGCTTTTATTATATTTGCTGTTTGCAAGAAATATGGACGGGATGATGTGACGGGGGCTTGTGTGTATGGAGATGGACTTTTGTTTATTCTTTAGATCAACGTAGGTAAGGAGGACGTAGTGTCAAGACACTCCCGTCCATTTTTTTTAGTCTAATAAATAAACAATATTTATAGTTGGGGAAATACGCGTAGAATGAATAAAGAGAGGATCTTATGTTTAATTGTTATGACCTTGAACTAACTAGCTTGCTAACAAGTAAGTATCATCATCATTATAATCACATCAGCTCAGCCTCTCCGCGAAGATCACTCTTGCGCATCCCGCGTCCAACGACTAATAAAAAAAAAAACAATTAAGTAAATAGTTTCTTTTTCCAAAATAGCTGTTTCCATATTGAAGTAGAATCGTTCAATCTAGCCAGAGTATTACACCAGACTACGTCTGCACATCTCCACTCATCCGAGTGACTTACGAATATATCAAATTTACCCTACTTTATATAAATCTTGCTGGCTTAAAGGCATTTCTGCGTTTATCTATAAATAATATATCAAGCTATATAAAAAGCAGTTTCACGCTATGTCCCACACAGCACAGTAGGCGGGGAGAACTTAGTTTTTAGACACCCCATTCCCGTGTGATCAGTAGCGGAACTCAGCACCGCGCTTTGTTACAGGAGGTCATAGAAATAATTAAATTCTCTAAGTGGGAATCGAACGCAAAATTATCACACTTACAGTCACACACTGTGTCGCTGCGCCACGACGTTGTACAATATACCTATTATTTTATAGAAATTGTGATATATTGTAGTGTTTATAGTAGATGTAATTTGATATTATATTAACAAAAATCAAAGTGCAATATCACAACAGAATCATAGCAAAAGTGAGATTTTCATTCATATTTCTAAAAGCACAACAGAGTAGGTAGGTATACTCTAATGCTGTATTCTACGGTGTTCTTTGAAGTCCTTTCACTCGTCCCGTCTTCAGTAGGTAATTGATTCAACCTTTCTCCACTTGTTTTATTTTACAATATATGTACCTATTGAAACAGATATGTTCTATTTTTATCTTTTATTTACTTTTCATACATTTGCAACTAGGGATCTACCTGTGGCTTTGCTTTTTAATTTTTTTTTAATATTAATTGTATCTCTGTCTAGTGTTTTTTCAGTATTTTTTTTAAAACGAAATTTATTTCGAAATTTTACTATGTTAAACATTTTTATTATATATATTCGTAATAAATATTAATTTGTAACAAATAATGTATAATATAAAAAAAATTGCAAATTGTTCTATAGGTAAATACATGAGTGCCTTTCGTCCTTTGTCGGTTATCGTCTTCGATACTTAATGTTAAGTGTTGAGCTTCTGTCGGTATAATCCCAACGATTATTCTATTCATAGTTTTGAGAAAAAAGTCCTTTTTTTAGAGTCAAGTGTGAGTCGAAAAATTGTAGTCACTTTTGCTTGTTAGATAAACTATGTAATTTTATTTATAACTTGATCAAAAAACATTGTAATGAAAATATATATATTTTTTATAATTTGATTTCTATAATTTATGATGATTGAAGTGAGTGACGGAGAGACAAAGCACAAACAAAACTACCAGTAGTCCAGACTTAGAAAGATGAAATTTAGTAATATATATTGCTTTCAAAATTTGCTTGCTTTGCTTTTTAAAATTATTCTATTTTTTTTTAATTAAAAGTATAATATTTTTTTATTACGTAAACACTTCTTAAATATACTTTATTGTTTATCTAGGTTAGTAGTCCAAACCCCATAAAGATCGAATGTGGAAAATAATTATATATAGAAAAAATATATATATAATAATAGGTTCAAGTCAAAGAAATCGGTACAATAGTGGTAAATGGGACACTTCAACGAATTTATAAGTGCTATACTTTGAGCTTAATGCTTCCAGTGACCAAAGCTCCTTTGTCGTCTCGTGTGGACGATTGTGAACTTAATACTGACTAATCTTATTGATATATCTGTATTTTTTTATACTCTAAAGGTTGTTTCAGATTGAGTGTAGTGTATTTAGCAGTAGTTTTGATTTTGAATTGTATGTTTTGTTTTATTTATAATAATATATGGTTTTTTTTTTTTGATAAATTAAAATCGAGTAGGTATATATACTTTTTTATTTTTAGCTTTACTCTGTATTTTACATATAGAAGAGTAGACAGACGGAACATAGTATTAAGACACTCCGTTCCCCACGCATCACTTTTTCAAGACATTGGGTGTTGAGTGATGGAATTAAACGTTACATTTTATCTTGTTATCACAGGCAGGAAATAAGATAACTAATTTTCCCGAATGAAAATCAAATCCCGATCGAACCCACAACCTTCTACACCACAGACGAGTAATTCAGTCTGAACAACCATTAGCATTAGGATTACGCAAGTATTGTCGGTACATCATTGTAAGTTTTAAATGCATTCAAGTATGACATAATGCGATAAGCTCACTGTTTCCTTTTGAAGAGTCTTGAGGAGTTACGTACGCGTGTAGAACATTTTGACCACAAAATTTTGTAAATTTATTTCATAATAATAAATGTCACAATTTTACCGAACTCAACTAAATAGTAGGGATCGAGAAATCTTATCATAGTAATCTACGCGGACGACGCTGCAAGAAGGACACTAGTATGTAATAAAAATGTCCTCGATCGGAGACAGAACCTGACACCACAACACGCCATGTCTCGAAATTAGGCAGTTGCTGTGGCTCTACTGTATGCGTGATGCTGCGTGAATCTAAAAAAAAAACACTTTCCCTTATTCCTTTTTATCAACGGTCTCAAGTTACGTGGACCGCGTCAAATCCTGAGAAACAAACT
>JBAIZZ010000330.1:619408-644602 GCA_037355905.1 Heliconius aoede
ACTTCAAAGGGTAGTAATTACTCCAATAGTAGCGTTTTTGTTAGGGTCGGTAATTGGATGAGTAGTGCCGCCTCAGGGGGTTGATGGCCATAAGATTTACGTTATAATGCTATATGGTGAGTACGAAACGTATATCACAGTGAAGAATATGGAGGATTGTAATATAAGTAAAATGTGTATATATATATATATATATCATAAAAGTAAAATGTATATATAAGCAAGCTAAGATGTAGTGGACTAGAAGACTGTATTTCGCATACAATAGGGTAAGTAAAGGAAACTTAGTATAGACTTGAAAGACACCTCACAGATTTGCCACCTACTGCTTATTTTTTGAGACAATGCGATACTCAATACCGCTGCTTTGTATTCTTATTAGAGCAAGAAAGTGAAACTACCTCAGTGCAATGCTGGAAATCTAACCTACACCCATCGTGGTTATATTTAGACGCTGTGCTCTAGTCATCTACGTAGATACCGGTATAAATTTAACTTTAAATTCTTGCTACCTTTGGTGGGTATCGATGCTATTACAAAAATTTTACAAATTCATTTAAGGTAGATAAAGATTTTTACATTACATCTTAGTAAACAATAGTGTATCAACGATTAGGCATTATAGCAACTATATATAACTAACTATATATATAATATAATATTATATTAATATAATTGTTTTGTTTGAATTCTGTCAAGGCCGCCTTTTGTCTTATTACCAAAACGAGAAAAAAGCAACAATTCATTATGCCGAATGGGAATTGAACCTACAACCGTCACGTTTACAATCAGAAGCTGTACTTCTGTGCCACGACGCCCTGTAGTAACCTAATAGTAATAACATTCATATCGCATACCATCATAATTTAACCACTCAATTATCCCAAAAAAGAACCATAAAAAAAGCCACAACCCAACCCCATGTATTGCTCAAACAACTGGCAAAACATGGCAATTTTATGGACATATCAGATGCAATATCCCGGGGGATATGGATGGTCCTCGCGGGATTCCCCGTTGGGGCTCCGAATCCCGAACTCGGGATTAGGGGACAATGCCTAGGTACTTAATGACTATAAACACTAGTTAAATGATTGAACTCAGGGGTGTCTGTACGTGTAGAGAAGCACTGTAAGGAATGAATGATCAAAATATTAATGTCTATTATTTTGATATTTTCTTGTTTTGTATGCGCTTAATTTCTGATAGTTTTGGGGGTGGTTGGAAACCAATTTCACTGATTTGGATTTGCATTAGTTGGAAATTATGAAAAAAGTTGATTTTAATAAGATTTATGTGTTTTTTACACATTTTAAATAGAATTATTAACGCTGTATCCTACTTGTAACAGGGTAGGCAGAAGAAACCTACGTGTGAGTAGCGCTTTTATCTTGACAGCAGAGCGAACACTAGAAAATATTAAATACTACATTTGCTCGAGTGGGAATCAAACCCACAACCAGTCACACTCTGTACCCCTGCGCCACGACTGGGCTCAATGAAGTTATTATATTATAGTATTAATCGCGTATATGAACCCAGGGAAATGTACATGACCACGAACTTCTGTAAACTGCTACGATGGTTATCCAAAAATATTTTTTATATATACAATACTGTATTGACCAAGCGATTAATCTATTTTAAGAGTTTCATTTAACAATTCTTTTATAGTTGGTTTTGAATCTGTTGTATGTGTGCTTGCGCTTGTAATTTTAAATATTTATAATTTAATTTAATGCTAAAATATATTATATAAAAACATCTCAATAACATATGGAAGCTAATAAGTATGATGTCATAACCCACTCGCAAATCCCATACCTTCTCCAATTACACGCCCCATGGACATAAATGACGTTGTGATATACAATGTTTACCGAAATCTTGCGTAATGTTACGTTAAAATAAAAGTACATATATACAGGGTGGAAGTGTAAGCAACACTTTAAATGAAACCACAGTTTTAACTTCTCTTATCTAAAATTAAACTTAGTGACAGTAAATTCTAAAGATATAAAAAAAACAAGGTTTTTAAAACACTGCATAAAATGTTAAGACTAATAAAAAATACGGAGTATAAATTTTATAAATAAATATTAAATAGTTAAAAACAAAACACATTTGTAAATAAAAAATATTATAATAATATGTAAATCTTGTTAAACATTTATTTATGGCACTAGCATTTTACTATTGTAACTTTAGTTGTAATATTTAGGTTATGAGTGATTATCTAGTGTATTTTATTTGGATGTTTTTTAATACTAATTTTATCATTAATCGAATTTCTAAAATCGTGACGAATATGACATGTGATTACTGACTGTTTTCCTTAAATGTGTGTCAGTATATGAGTATACCATCAAAAATACATTCTTAAGTTAAGGTAAGTGTTAAGACTAGAAACAAACAACTATTAAAAATAATAATAATAATAATTTATTTCAGATTAACATCCATATAGTGTTAGTTAACAACAATAAAATTAAAACTATTATATTCTACTTTATTTTATTTGGCCCGTCATGACTTCCATCCAATGTTTTTGGATACAACAATCTCGGCGGGCATTGAGTTTTTAATATTACTTATGATAAAAATAATAGTGATAGTAAAAGTAAAATTCGACGACTACGATGTGAAACTAATGTTAAATGTAAGTAACCTATCGTAGTTCAATATAATTTTGTGTTTGCACCATGCATTATTTCTAAATAATTTCATAATGAAGGACATGTAGAGTCACGTCGCCAGTAATGGCAGCAGCAACATGCAGACTCGACCGGATTAATACCACCCCCGGCATTTAAAACCGGCGTGAAGTAGTGGCTCTTGACACTGTTTCACATTAGGTAATGCCGGGCGCTGGCGCCCAACATCTCCACCGTTAAGAGCCGACAACGTACCTGTAGCTCTGCTGGTGTTGAATGGGGTCGTGGGCGGCGGTGATCACTTACCATCAGGTGACCCGAATGCTTTGTATGAATGAAAAGTAGAAGATCGCCAACGCTTAGTAGTATTTTTGTAGTATTATGTGTATGTGTGTGTCACACTAAATACAGTATAGATAAAAATCGTGAAATGAAAAAAAATCCTATGTCAAAACTTGAACTAGTTAATTTCATTAGATATTATTTTGAAATATTTTAACATATATGGTTTTCGTAATAGGTTCGCTGACGCTTCCAATTGAGACCCCTGTGATAGGGAAAGTTGGTGAGTGAGTTGCATATTATACTGTGTTAAAATCCGTAGAAATATTAGCATGGAGTACCATACTCACTGTAGAAACATTTGACGTGATATAATGATGTTTTTCTCGTTACAGAAACCGACCTAACAGAAAATTATTATTCAATTTGAACCAATCGTTTCATAGATTAGTGCATTCAACCAAATAAACTTTAGCCATATATAATTTATTTTAACTTTACCCAGTATGCCGCACACAGTGGGATGGGCAGAGGGAACCTGAGAATCCAGACAGTCCATTCCCGTTATGACACCTTCCATTCTCCATTTTTATGCATTGTGTGTTGAGTGTCGGAACTCAACCCCGCGCATAGTCTTATTACCAAAAGGAGGGAATTAAAAATATTAAATATTTCGTTTCATAGAATTTTAATCGAATTCACAACCTTTTGCGTTTACAGTCGCACGCTTGTGCTCCTGCGTCACGACTGGCCTCTAGATTTTATTAATACTAATATTAAGTGTATTCATTATATACATTTTTTGCTCAAATCGATTTCTAAATAAATAGAAAACAGTAGAGTAGCCATCCAGCCATCATGAAAAAATACACACTTATCAAGGTAACCTAATTATAACTATTACAAAATATTTTATCTATCACGACAATTATTACACTGCATTACACCACAATGAGGCGGTCAACAAAATTGGCAAATTTCAAATTACCGCCATCTGCCATGTGACAGATCCCAAAGGATTTTTGGCGCGGTTTTACATCTGTCAAACGGCCATCTTTGTGCCACAGACGAAATTTGCGATTTCACGCACCATAGAATACATACAGTTTGGTGAAATTAAGCGCACGCAATCCGTTTATTTTAATTTATTACAGCTTTTTTCATTTGTGGACCCGTTAGTTTGTTTTGTATATAATTCATTTTGTATATAATTTTGTATATTCAGTAAATGTTCTTACGTTTGTTTGTTTATTGAAGTAGAAAAAATTATCTTTATTTTTTTAATGAACCTTAATGAAGGTAAATAAAGAGAAAAGGAAATTTTAGGTGGTAAACAAAATTTCCAGCATAAAAATTAACAATGCAATTAATTCAAAATGTATCGATTTCCCTCATCACCATTGTTATAATAATATATAAAAATAACAACAAAATAACTTATATTAACAAATAGCACTTGAAACGGGCGGCGGTCATACTAAGGCACTCACGCTGCCGAGCGTGAGATATGGGAGCATCGACAAAGGAGCTAATAACTCGTATGAAACACCCTTAGCGCACCCTCTGTGTGGTACAAGGGTAGAGAATATTTCAAATTTTATACTATTTTGTAATCTGTTGTGTTGTGTCTAAGTTTGTAATAAAATGATATCAAAAGAACTATGGTAAAAATTAACTCTTAATAATATAATTGTGTATTTTATTATATTTTTTTGTTGATAGTTATATTTCATATACCTTTCATATGTTAGTTACATTATTAAGCTTTCTTTTCTGAAAAAAAATGGCTAATTATTTTATTACTATTGCGCAATGGGATGTTGAATGTAAAAGCGACGATTGTGAGATCGTTCATCGCTCTAGTACGAAAACCCTGGCTTTGAGTTTTGCCAGTCATAACACTTTAAAAATAGAAAAAAGAAAGAAGAGATTTCTTAGAACTAACGAAAAAGGAAACTAGGTTCTGTTTTCGTACCTTTTATGCGGGATACAGCGTGAAGATGTTATATGTAAAATGTGTATTCGAAATCGCTTAAGCCTACCTTTTGTACCTTACAAAACGGTGGCTATGGAAAAATATTATTTATCTGTACTAGCATCGGTAATTCCTTTGTCGGGTATAAAGACTATTGTTGGTCATAGACAAGCCATTTTTTTCTTGGCGTCTGCCATTTTTTTTGCGTTTAAGAACGTTTGTTTTATTTTTTCCGAAGCGAATGGCTTATTATTCAGAAATAATATAATTATTGATATAAATTGATATTGACGTGTATAAAATAAGGTGTTCGGATTAAAATCTTTGCAGTTTTTTTTATAGAAGTTTAGAAGTATTCATAATCTTCGTAGATTTGTAAAGATAAGTTTATAAAATTTTCGATATTTCAAAGTCTAAGTCACTAGCTGATTTTCATAAATATCAAATATATGATGTTATATATAATATATTTGAACCCACTAACCCAGCCCTCTCATAGAATATGGGGATATATGTAGAAATTATTCACCTTCAAAGAAATGACGTTTCTATAATAATTACATTTTTACTATCTCCGCCAACCATATTTAAATTAATATATTTAATTTATTTTATAGGAAGTTTGAACTATGGAAAGAAAAATACTTTTTGAAAAACGTATAAACGGTTTTACGTTTTCTAAAACGGTCTTTTTTGCTGTAACATTGTCCACACAATTATTTTATTATAAGCCGACAAACACAACGCTCTATTAAGTTACTTTTTGTGACGACCCAATTAATATCATAACTATGTAACCACATATTTACAATATTTTACATGACATTTAGACGGCTTTTAATGTATTTGTCATATATTCAATTTACTAGTTACTTATTAATATTAACTGCTAAATTAATATGTAATTATTGTCACACATTAATTACATCTTCATATATATATTAAGAAGGAGCTGCCAAAATTTTGCTTCCAAAAATATTGTAGGTAGGTTCATAGCAATAACAGGAGAGTAATCCGAACTCAAAGCCAGTCGTAATAACGTTACTTTGATGGTTTTCATTCGATTTTTTGCAACCCATTTGCAGTGCGCCACTTTTTAATTCTTTTGACGATGGACGCCGGCATGTAGGTTTAGGGAGGGGCTCATGTTTTATCGATGTTATAAATTAAGAAATAAAAAATTAAATCAGCTTCACACTGTGTCCCGCACACTTACACATATTACACACAGGCAGGATAGGCCGAGGGGATATAGTGTTAAGAAACTCGTTCCGCCGAATTCTGAAGGCCTTGCGTGTTATGTTACTACTTTCATGTATTGAGATAATTTAACATTTTTTTAAGTTCCTTTAAGTAAATAGCAGTTTGATATTTATAATAAATATATCAACTGACAAATGAATCCACCTCAGTCTTCCCCTAGACCAGTCCGGTATATGCATACCCCCGCGATTAAGCCGGCTCAAGAGTTTCATTTAAAAATCCCTAATGACCCGACGTGTTCCATTGAAACAGCCAAAATGAGTTGTCGACACATCGCTCGCCCACCCCTACTGCCCGCACGTTCGCATCGGGAGCAGCCTTCATATTTCATTTTTATCATTTTATCCAATCCTTTGCCGAAACCATACTTTTAGAAAGCTCGCCTTTTAATTCGTTTTGCTATGATAACTACGGCGAGCTTTTTATTCGTCGAATATTACTTTTGACTGCACGGCTTCGGTGTAATGTACACTTTTGTTTCCTATATCGCATTTGATACTAATTTTTAGCTTCTTCTAGCCTCTTTTCTTGAAACTTAGTATAGAGACATTTTTATGATAGATGTCAGTTTTGTTTCGAGACGTTGAGTGTTAAGTGGTGGAGCTTAACGCTGTGTTTTATCTTGTTACCATACTGAGGAAATGAAAATAATTAATTCTGACAAGTGACGATTTGCCTATTTGACGTTATAATAAATAGAAATTATAAAAAGATATTATCGCGGGGTAATTGAATGTATTTAATTATTACCATTACTCAATATACGCGATAGTGGGTTCGATTACCAGTCAGGGTTGTCTTTTCTCCTATTTAGGTAAGATAGAACTACATGAGCACCCAACCCAATGTCCTCAACGCGACTGCCGCTTGATGAAACGCGTAAATATCAGTTATACAGTCGTTACCGAGTTATTTTATTTACGACCGCTCCGTCCGGCGTTACGGCGTTATCGTAACGTATGACATCGTGTATTTATTTCTTGTACCAGCGCTTTTGGTCTAATGGTTCTGTATAGACAATGGACGAATTTGGTTCAACTTATTATATGTGTATTTTTGTTTAGAAATTTTCAAAGTTTTATGGTGTAATTTTCATCTTCAACCTGTTGTCAGTTCAGACTTTTGTTGCCAGAGTTGGAGTTTTGAATTAATCTGATCCATTTTGAAATGACTTCATCTCGTCTATTGATTTTCATGTCCTGTGTTACGACATCCATCCATTGCTTACTTCGGCGTCGCAGAGGTGCTCACTCCAGTGACAGATATAGGCAATTCACTTCCTTCCGACATATGTATATCTGGATTGCTACATACACAGACACACACACAACGTGGCGACATCGATAGGTCAGGCGAAGTTCTTGGAGCTCTCCACTTTACCTGAATGGGTATTCAGCCTTTGAATTTCTCACTTTCTGCCGAATTCTTGAGGCATTGTGTGTTTAGTGGCGTAACTCAACACCGCGGTTAATATAGTTGCGCTTATTCTATCATACTATTGTCATAATCAATTACCAAATATAATTTTTTGATGCTTCACATGTTTGTATGTAAATGTATTATAATGAAGAAGTACTATCGCTTCTAACGTTATTTGAATAAAAACACAATTAGACGCGCTGTTTTGACTGCCGCATGTTAGATTAATTTTGTATTACTGATAGTGGGTGAGACTACTTAAAGTTTGAAGTTAGGCTCGATATTGTATCGTATTTGAGTTAGGAAATCGTTAAATACAAACATTGTACTAGCTTTTATCTATGGCTTCGTCCGCATTGTCAAATGGCGATGGAATCAGTTGCACTACTGTATTGCACTACTGTATTGTCAGGCATGACAACATAAAACTTAATGTGATAACATGATTTACTAAAATATTCCCTTTTACAAGAATAAACTACATAATACATTGATTTTTCCAAGTTTTGTCCAAGTGACATTTTAACCATTAGATTATATCAAAAAATACAAAAATATGTATAATGTCAATAGTTTTCGTAGTCAGACTCATACATTTTTTGGGGGTGGGTGTAGATTCTTATCAGATGTTCTTGTCCGAAAATTAATTGTTAAAGTCGCTTCTTGGAATGCTTACGTTTAATTTTTATTCAATAAGCTTTTTATTATACACTCGTATCTTACTTTTAATCAATTTTAAAATAATAAATAAATAAATAGTAGTTAATTTTGCATTAGAAAATATAGTACACCTACTAGTAATTGTACTTTGATAATTGAATCAGACCGTAAACGCGACGGTCGTAGGTTTGAATCCTACTAGAGGGAATGAACTATTTTCATTTTCTCGCTCTAGTAAAAATTGAATATTTGAGTTTTATCATTCAACACCCAATATCTTAGACGACACGTGGGGAATTATATAATTTAATATTGGGTTTCTCTACCCCGCTATATGAGGGAAAAACGTGAAACTGTTCAATTCACACTGTGATCTGGTAAATTAACCTGCAGCGATTGGTTCCATCACAAACAGTATCTATCTGTAAACCGACGGAACCGGGCAGACTCTCTAGTTTATTCAAGCAAAACCTAAGATTAGAACTGTTTCATAGGTGTTTTATATTTTTTATATGATTCATTCTATAGTTGAATTCATTTTTTGTCTTATCATATTTTGCATTTTTATATTTTATAGAGGCAATATGCTAAATGAGTGGAAAGTGCTGTTGCTACCTGTAATATCGGTGAGTGAGTTTGTAGGTGATGACAGGTGATTGAAGACTTTGGCCTTTAGGCACTGTGGGACACACGATTTAAAAATGTAACGAAGCTTCCCAAATGCCTCTCATCCCTCTGAAGACATAAGAAATAGTGATTAACTTTTTTATTGTATAGAGAAGAAATGACAACTATATTTATGCGTAGACGTTCAAAGTTTTTTTTTTTAAAAATAACCTAAATTTTACTATCTAGAGCAATTTAGCTATTGTTATTCTAACACCAGCAGATGGTCAGTGGTCATTGTCACGACACGAAGCGAAGGTGACAACCCCCACCGATAACGGTTTAATTGTTACCCCTTATCAAATATAGATAGAATTATTATTTATTGTCAACATAATATATAAGATATTTTAAAAGTTATGTAAAGTATGTCAGTGTTCATTAAAAATTATATTGGTGTAGATAATGTTGTAGTTTCGGTTGACTTTATGTATATTAGTTGTTTTAGGTATAGGTTTAACGTATTTTACTCAAAGAGATAGTAGTAGGATCAATTATATCTTGAGGTAAAAATGTTTAATCATAAAGAAAAAGATTAATTTTTTTATAAAAAAATATCTAATTTTTTTACCGTTAAAAGTTAAGAACTACTTAACGGTATTTATATTTGTTAATAAATGGGTAATCAGCTTGATTTAGTCTTAAAACTAAACTTAAAGGTACAAGTGCGTAATAATCCACAGATACTAATAGTTATAAATAATTATTTATTAAATACTTTTCAGCTTCACGCTGTATCCCGCACATAGCAGTGTAGGCAGAGGAAACCTCGGTGTTCCTTGCTCGAATGGGAATCGAACCC
Organism: Heliconius aoede; assembly: GCA_037355905.1. Lineage (NCBI taxonomy): Eukaryota > Metazoa > Arthropoda > Insecta > Lepidoptera > Nymphalidae > Heliconius > Heliconius aoede. The sequence goes on from JBAIZZ010000330.1 coordinate 629,130, forward strand.
ACAACCGTAACGTTTACGGGGGCCACCCTTGTGCCACTGCGCCACGACGGCCTCAAATACTTTTTTATCTGCATTTTAATGAATTAAAAACTAACGAGGGGAATATTGAAAGATAAATTATTGGTATTAAGACATTCCATTTCTCGCGTATTTAGAGAACATTGCAAGTTGAATAGCGATAGCCGAACCGATTTCTTAATAGAACTAATAATATCAAATAACAATCAACCCACTGTACACTAAATTTATCATAATAATATCATAAAAGGAAACGACTTTTGCTCTACAATTTGCACGTTTAAGCTTATTATATTAAATATATTTTAATTTCTAGTCATAAATTTACAAAAAAAAACACTTTAATCTCTTAAAAATAAGGTTTAATATGTATCTTCAGCAAGGAAATCACCACATTAAACGATTTGTAACAAGACGCCGCAGTATTTACCTATTCATTTTTCAAAAACGGATCCGGACGCCCCTATACATGTATAAATGGGTGACAAAGAAAAATAAACGGCATTGTATAAATCGACAAAGTTACAGATGCTATTTAATTATCAAAAGTTATCCTTATATTTAACGAGAGTAGAGTACATTTTCTCGTTGGCAAGTTTATACGTTATGTGTGTATAACAGAAGTTGAAAAGAATAAAAAGCTTGCCTTTCAATTTTTTTAAACTGTAATTCGTAGTTTCGTATTGCGAATCTAATTTCAAAACATCAGTAGGTGTCATTGGACACTCCTACCGGTGGTGGAGCGTGAAAGTTTTAATAAATAAGAATTATTGGAGAAGTAAATATAATTCGGATATTTTGATAAATAAATACTGTAAATTAAAAAGTTTCACGCTGTATTAGAAGAAATCTAGAATTAAGGCACTTCAGTTCAGGTAGGTGGAGTAAGAATCTATATTACAAATCTGAAACAGGGGGAACCTGTTCAAAATATATTATTATTTATATTTTTTTAAATGACACGAAATATCCAAATTAGTATGCAACATCGCAGCTGGAACAAAAACAAGAAAAATACTTGTTAAAATGGATTAGCTAATGTAGAAGAAACTTTTGTCGTGTGACCTTCGGATAGAGCCTACAGAAGCTTCAAATAAGACGTGTAATCAGAACGTGAGATGAATACATAGTGCTTGTTCTAAGACTATACATATTTAGATTTTTTTACTCAAGACAATTTGTCGGAAAGTATATAGATTTCCAAAGGAATTGGATTGGATTGTATATGACTAGAATTTGATAAAATCAGAATATCATTGTTATTTATTAATAATTTCATTTCTTCACTCTGGTACCGAGAAAAGCGCGGCGTCGAGTTCCGCCACTCAGCACACAAAGCCACGAAAATTCGGCGAAAGTGGAGGACGGAGTATCTTATCACTAGGTGTCCTCTCTCTATATGCGGGATACAGCGTGAAGCTAAAAAAGAGAACACTCATAACTTCAATTGATGACCAATTCATTTTAAAGTAATTAAATATTTCATTTTATAATGTAACAAAGGTATGTGATGCGAGATATTGGTATGTAGAGACAAAGATAGACCTCAGTTGACTTCCAAACACAATACACAAAGGAAGGTGATGTAAAAAGCTTAAGGACCTATACCTAGACTAGAGTAAATTGTGAATATAAGATTATGAACCGCTTACAATCAGCATTTGTTCCACTGCGCCACAACGGTCAATAAATATGAAAGAAACAATTATATTTTAACGCGCACTTTGTATATCATGAAGTGTAATTTATTATACATAATAACGATTCAAGTTTATTTGCCTTTAATTGTGGCGATTCAATAAGCAACGATATTCATTAAACGAGTTGATGAGTGACGAGAGTACAAAATACGAATGTAAAAGTTTGTTAATATAAACTTTTATTGTTGATTTATTTACGTTCATATTTCCATGTCTAGTGTCGAGGCAAAAGGCGGCGTTGAGTTCTGCCACTCAACACCCAATGCCTCCTAAATCCGGCAGAAAGTGGGGAACGGAGTGTCTTAACACTGGGTTCCCTCTGCCTAACCTGCTGTGAGTGAGATACAGCGTGAAGCTGACTTTAAACTCTTCTATAACCTAGTTAAAATACTTCCCATGCGCTTCACAAATGAATCAAACTTGTAATAGGAATCTAATGTTTTTGAAGGCGACGCCTAAACGCGTTCGTATTGTCACCATAATGGTTACTCATATTACTAAACGTATTAAGATTTAAAAAAAAAAAGGTAAAAATGTGCTTAATCTTTATTTATTGAAACTGTGTGATGAAAGTTTTTGATCCATAAAAGCCCCGCATGTAATAAGGTAGGCAGAAATCTACCGTCAAGAAATTCCTTTCTACATTTTTCGCCAGTATATATTTACGCACTGATTAATTGAGTTGTAGAAAGAGGAAATGAAAATATGAAATATTTCAATTCTTCGAGTAGGAATCGAACCCACAACTTGTCATATTTCAAATGTCGATAACAAAATAATAAAATTTAATATATGTTTTATTAGAAAATAAAAACCAAAAAAATCAGCCTGTAAAAGTCAGTTTAGTTGTACGTAAAATGTATTTTACTTTTCATCGCTAATGTTTATTTTATGTAAAGCGCGCGTCCTCACTAGGAATTACTCGAAGCCAATTACAGTTTATACAATGTTGTATAATACCACATATACTAATAAGAACACACAGTTCTGTCTGCTTTTTTTAGTAAATATTTTAAGTAAATTTAAAAAAAATACGGCTTTTTTATAACTTTGTTTCCACTAATTTCGGGCGGTAAGTTTAATCACTTTGAATTTAACTGTCTGTTCAATTTTTTGTACCATTTTGTGTTTCGTGGCGGAACTCAACGTTAGTCTTTGTCTTGTTAAAGTAGAAAATGAACCCACAACCCTCGCGTTCACAGTCAAACGCCCTGTATGTGTGTAATATGACTATAATATTTTTAATATATCCATTTAACTGTCACAATTTTTAACCATTTTAAAAATCAGACAAATACAGAGGGGGTTCAGAGAATTACTTTAATTGTATTCCACATGTAACAGGTTAGACAGAGGGAACCTAGTGTTAAGACACTCAGTTCCGTCGAATTTTAAATGCATTGCGAATTGTAGTATAGCGGAATTCAACGCGGCGCTTTGCCTTGTCATCAGAGCAAAGAGATGAAAATATTAATAAGTAACGCTTGTTCCTCTTCACCAAGACTTCCGCCTTTCAGAGAATTAGCTAGACTCTGAATATTTTTACAATTTAAATGTCAATTTTAAAGCAACTAAAAGGCTATTGCCATTATTATGGGATCCTCGTTTTTATAAAATTTATGATTATTTTTACTTACGATATAAGAATAAGATAACATTCTTTTTTGTCAGATACCACGACGGCCTCTTACGATACATTATAAGCTATAACATAGGTTTAACATCATATTAGAAAGATTACAATTCAGTTTTTATCAAAACAAAATAAATTATCACCAAAAAAAAAAAATTTTGAATGGCATAGAACATTAATTAACAATTAAATTTGTTCTTTCAAAATAATGTTATCTACAAACATTTGTCCGTCCGTTTGTGTATAATTAGAAGATAATATATGCAAATTCAAAAACACAATTATACTGGAAAGGAATATTAATAGATTGCATTAAAGAACAATTTATTAGTTAGAGTTAATGTATGGAAATGAGACTAATTTCTTGATTTATCGGTTGACTGGTCGGACGATTTTATCTTTTCCTTTTCTGTCTTTCTAGTTTTAATAAACTAAAATGGGCATACTGTATCTTTTTTATTCTGCTCGTCTCCCGCACATAGGCGGCCTAAGGTTCTTCACTTTCTGGCCACTGTAAAGGGTATCCGCGTTGTTCGGTGGAACTCAACGCCGCGCTCTGTTTAACTAACTTAACTTACTCGTGCTATATCCCTAGCGGGATAGTCACAGTGAACTGATAACTGATGGTCTCGTCATACATCTTTCGCGTCCACTGTCATCAACCTCTTTATACATGCCCTCCGGGAGGTCCTCGTGTTTTTTATGTGACCTTCCTCCATTAATCATATCTTACATTAATAAAATAAGCCACCACCATCTCATAAACAGTCGTATAATTTCCCACTGGAAATATACCTCGAAAGTGTAAGTAGTTACTAAATAAAATTCGGTTTCATTAAAAAATTTGAAATAAATAGCGAAATTCTCATATAATATTCTGTATAAAATAATAATCATATACCGCAATATTTTTGGTTACATGATTTATCCCGCATCTAGCGAGATAGGCACCTACCTGGGAACCTAAAATTAAGATATTAATTAATTAAAATATTGAATAATTCGAGAAATAAATATTGAATGAATCGAACTTTCAACCTGTCGCGCTCACAGTACGCTGCGCCACGACTGGTCTCAAATATATGCAACAAAGACAAAAATAAGAAATTTCCCCGAGTCGGAACTCACAACCTTCGTTTTGACATTCACTTTCTTCAATACTAATAGTATAACCATAATTCACAGAGAAAAAATAGAGTGGAATAAAAAAAATCACTCCTCCCGTTCTCAATATACCTATAGCATTTACTATTAAATTTACTGGTTTAGTATATAGGATTATAAATGCTATTTGCGTGGACATCTAATCTTGTTACAACTCGTATACGGGAGCGATGCACAAGCGTTTAAGTTGCTTTTACGTGATTTAACAATGTTCTTAACTTAAATAGAATTAGAACTCATTAGTTATATAAAAGTAGGTTTTCTTTTTATTTTTTTATTTAGATTATAGCACGCCCAGAGCTAGTCTCGTAGTAGAGTGGAGGCCGTCGTAGTACAGCACCACAATGTCTGTCTGTAACCGTGATAGTTGTAGATTCGCTTCCCACATAAGAGAATGAATTATAAGACAAAACGCGGCGTTGAGTTCCGCCACTCAACACATTTTGTCCCGAAAATAGGTCACGTTCGTCGGTGCGTGAGGAACGGAATATATTAACAATAGGTTTCCTCTGGGTAAACAGATATGCTTTATGCAGGATAAATACAGCGTGAAAATAGTTAATCATAATTTTTATTTTATTTAGTATGAGTGCAGAGGCACAAGTGTGACTATAAACACGACTGGTTGTGGGTTGGAACTCCACTCGGATAAATTAAATTTATATTTTAATTTCTTCGTTCTGGTGTCGAGGCAAAGCGCAGTGTTAAGTTCCGTCATTCATAATTCGGTGGGATTCAAAATGGGGAACAAAGGTGTCTTAACACCAGGTTACCTTTGCCTACACTGTTGTTTGGTCTGCTGTTTGCTGCTAGGTCAAAAGAAATACCCTATGAATTTGATTCCCCTCATAGTATCGAAATGCACATTTTTTGTACGGAACTCTAAAAATAGGTATAAAAATTGTCACACTAATGATTAAATATTATCGCGTGAGGTCCATCCGTAAATAAAACCGCATTTGTTACTCGTCCCATCAAATTGGGGCGAAAGTCAAAATTACTGCGCGCGCGCATCGAAAATTTGATAATTATCTACCTACTAAGATCTAACCGAGATACGCCAACGGCCGGTCTGTTTGCATTGTCATGTTAAATATGTTAGATCGACTGGTTTTACTGAATTTGGGTATTGAAATGTGTTTAATTTGATCTTTTCATTTCATAAACAAAGACTTAATTTTTTTTGTGCTTTAAAAATATAGAGTTAAGTTATTAAGAAAATCTCTGTTAAATTTTCTTAAAATTTTAACGTCCAAGCGTTCTGAATTCGTCACATCGTATTAATTAAGTTTTTATCTAGTAACGTCAAAATTTTTAACATTTTCATGTTTGTCAGCATCTCTATGTGAAAGAGCACTTTAAAATTGTTATCAATATGTTCTTTTATTATTTCTTAAATTTTTTTAATCAATTTAAAAATTCCTAAGGTTTTAATTGTTTGTTTATTGTAATAAACAATTTAGGCTATTGAATACATATTTTGATAACGTATTCAAATGTTACGATTGCTTAATTCTACCTAAGCTTCTTAAAACCGTGTTTTTGTATAACTTTACGCATTATTTTGACCCTCTAGCAACCGTCCAGTTAAAATTTATGTAACAGATATATCTAAGCGAATGATCTACACGGTTTTTGGCAATATAATTATAACAACCCAAATGTATTGAATTAACTATACTCGTTTGTATTATAATATGCTTAGGGTACTCTGATATGACTGGTCATTTTACTTCATCCAAAACACAGTTTCTTTTACTTTGAGATGTTTTTTTTAAGTTAGGTATTTTAATAATGTCAAATTATCTAAAAAAAACAATTTTTCCTGCTTTGCAGGGTAGGACTGTCTACTGTCTAAAAGAGCGCAGAAATTAATTTTCATATATTTATATGTATATTAATAATCTGAGTATGAGTCGAACCCACAACCATATTTTTTAAAGTCAGATGCACCACGACAGCTCAAATATTTTTCTACTCCTTTTATAATAACCCGTTCATCATTTTGTAAATTTCGTTTTTCCCCACCAAATGATGATTCAAGCGGTAGAGCCGCGTTGTATGCGATCAAATGGGTCAAGCTGATAGTGGGGTGCACCTGGGCTCTATACAGGGCCTATCGGTGTTTTGACGTGAAGTACAGTCCTCAACTTAGCCTCGCTTTCCAGATGATCGCGATAGTGTCAGTCACTTTCCTCTAAATTTTGAAGACATTACATGTTGGGTGGCGGAACTCAACGCCACATTTTACCTCGCCACCAGAGCGCGAAAATGAAAAGAATTAAAATAAAAATATTTTATTTCTTTGTGTACGAATTCTCAAGCAAAAAAAATATATTGAATAGTGATGCCTTTATGTTCATACAAACGACGTATTAACGATCTATATACAAGTATTTGATAGCACTTTGTGTTATTAATGCCCAGAAATTTGTTAAGGGGAAGTGGACAGGTATTTTTTTTATTAAACATTCTTTTTAATTTTTGATAAGCTAAAAGTCTAAAATATTATTTTATCTTACCTTATATATATGATATTCTTTTTTTTAAGGTCATTTGTGTCTAATATATTTCACAAATTATTTTTTTAAGCTACACGCTCTATCACATCCTATTCACCTATTGTCGCTCCAATTCGAAACTGAGTACAAAAATATCGATATGTACTCCTTATTATATATTGTTACTATTTTAGAAAAAAAACATGTGTAAAAGATAACATGTATGTTATATGTATATAAGTTTAAAATACTAAGTTATTTTTTTAAATATCATAGAAAAATAAACAAACAGTCTCTTAACAATGAAATATATTAATAAAACATCGTTTGCACGGCATCCGCTCATTATTGCTGAGATCGCTTACCGTCAAGTATTTCTTCGACTGTGGGTTGGGTTATGTGTTATATAAGAATTTTTATAATAGCTTTATTGAATGCATAGGTTTATAAAAGTTATTTCGAACTTATACCGTTATATTAGTTGCCGGTTCGTTTCCCATTCAGGGGAATGGATCATTTTCATTTACTCGTTCTGGTAGGAGGCAGTGTGAAGATAAAAAAAGTTATCAAAGCTCTTTTCATTTCTCTCACTCACTCTTTATAGTTTTTTTTGTAATTATACTATGATATGACTCTACTATTGATTGGTGGGTATCTATGTTTCATGACTTCTAAGTCGACTAATAGTCGAAAGTTCTCTTATCATTCTTTTATATACTCTTTGATGATTTACTAATTTACCGAAGGAAATCAGTATCATCTACCTTATAACAAGTCTTTAAAAATTTAAAGTGGTCTAATTAAAAAATTGAGTTTCCAGGAGTCCCGTTACATTCAAATTTTTATTATTTTCGAAATATTAAGTAATTACTATAATTTTTATTAATTATTGTTAAAATTGACCATAAATTGTCATTTATATTTTTATAGTAATCTTACATTTGATTGTGCTATATTATTTCAGGAAATTTATGCATAAACACTACACTTTAACTATCAATGTAACAAAAAGGCTTTCGTGGGTGGTGGGATATTGGTTCAAACCCAAATCGGGGGAATGTTTATGTTTAAGGTACACGAAGGCCACGTTTGCCTATCCTGCCATATGCAAGATACAGCGTCAAGCGTTATTAGCAAACTAAAATTGAAAAGTATATTTATATACTACGTAAATCATATATTGCATTATTGTAATAAACATATATTTTGATAATTACCGCCATACGGCGTAAATAAACGAGCGGCCTCCTTTAACGATGCAGATTAGTCAGTATCATCGACGTTCACGAGTCATTAACCAATTTAATCGATGCACTACAAACTTTTAATTAAACACATCATTACTTTCCTGCGGACCAAATGTAATTGCCCGTTTTTTACCATTATATTCCTTAAAATAAGATCCATAACAAATTATAATTGACGTTAAAAAACGAAATAAATCATTTCACATGAAATATCGCTTATGTCTACATGAAAAGGTTTGATATCCCTCAAATATTTTCAAGTACAACGAAACGAGCACGCGTTGAAATTCGATTAACGTATCCGAACGCATCTGCCGTTCGAAATAATTACAAGTATTAAAAACAAACATGGTTGACAGCGAGCCGGCCATTAGCGGCCATTTCGCTTATCTGTCACGTTTGACAGCAGGATATATGACATTTGAACTAAATTACTCAGTAATTAATGGGATCACTATAATTTTTATGACCATTATACAAAGTTCGTACAAAATTAGTGAATTCTAGTGAATTTGATAATTAATGGCTATAAATAATACTATTAATGAATTGTACTTAGATAAAGTCATATATTGTTTGTTAGCTCTTAATTTAGTATCAATATTGAACTATTGTCTACTCGGAAAATCCTTGATAGATCTAATGTGTTTAACTAGCCCAATATGAGATTCAAACGCATTAGCGTTACTTACAATCAAGTCAATAGATTCACAGTTTTTTAATATATTCCAGTCAGACAGTACTACTGGCTATTTTTTTATTTGTGACATTTAATGGTAGCTGTCAATAGTAGCAAAATAGTTCATAAACTAAAAAAACACGATTAAACATATATTTTTTTAACTTTACGCTCTATCCCGTACACATTTAGTTAGGTAGAGGAAACCTTTTATATAGGTTATTAAGACTCTCCATTCACCATTTACCCCCCGAGGTCCTAGGGTAATTTCGTGTTGAGTACCTACTCAATGCCGCGCATTTGCCACACCAGAGAGAAGAAATGAAAATATTAAATATTTCATTTTCTCGAGTGGGAATCGAACCCGCGATCTTGTTACGTTCACAGTCAATCATTTGTACCCCTGCGCCACAACGAGCCGTCTCATGCTGGATAAAATTTATTTCTTTTCATTTTTCAGAACATTTATTCTGTAATTACGTTGATTAAAAAAATAGAAAAGGGTGAAATAAATTTTATTAAATACAATATACATACTTATAGCCAAAAAAAAACTTAGAACCCAAATAAAACAACTTGTAAGATCCATCTCTAATTATTACTAGACTTAGAAACTAACTTAGAAAGTATTAAATTTGATGTGTTTATGTTGATGATTGTCTCATATTTAGACATTATACAGATATGCGGAAATGTAACGATGTCCTTTGTAAGAAAAATATTTGCAGGAAGTTGAGGAGTGGATTTATGATATTCGTGTTCATCAAGGCTGTCCGTCTGTGCGACAATAAATATAAAAATTTAACATCACCAAAAATTTGTTATCAAATGGTTTTACTACACTACTATGAATGTACAATGATGTAGGTACAAGTATTGCATTTTATATTGATTCAGATAAGATGAATACAGCAATCTTCTTTACTGAAAGAAATCTGTAATATACCATAACGCTATTAAAATAATATAAACCTAAACGAAATCAACAATCAGATAAGGAAATTAATAAAAGCATAAAAACGCGTTAAAAATACAATTTAAATAATAAAAATAACTGTTAAAAATCAGTAGCCACGTGGCAACACTTAGGGACATGCGTCACAAAAACCGTTCACTTTTTAATTAAATTAAAATTCCCCGCCTAACTTGATCTAACTGCCGATAGATGACACTACTTACAATACTTACAATTTAAACGCCATTTAAAAATCAATCTTAATTCTTCAGGATAGAGTTAAAATTTCTTCATGTCAATTTAATTGGAAGTGCTAGATTAGTTTTACAAAACGGACATATCAAACTAAACTTTATGTACAACATTTAAGGTTTCTTTTTAAACAGACAGTTTCAACGGCGTGCAATCGTGTACGGTAATTAGAGAGGTCGTGATAAAGCAAATTAATCTGTATTACCGGTATATAAATGCCAAATTGCTTTATTACATTGTGGTTCCGTGACGGCACGTCGTTTGCGCGGCAAAAGTCTGTTTTAGCTTTTTTACGACGAGTAATAATCGAATTAATATCGCGAATCGCTTAATTAAATAGATATCTTTACATAACGATAAGGGTGTAGAATTTTGTGGGCATGAGATAATATGGAACGTTTGAATTGAAACGTTTTTAATTTAACTAAATATATAAAAATATAGTGTTTGTTTGTTGTTTATTTAATTTCTTACTATATTCTGCATTTAGTTAGGTCGGCAGAGGTATATAATGATCCGATGGTAAAGAAAGTACAGTAACGTCCCATGATTTTCTCCACTTTTCTGTAAAATAGGAAAAGGAAATTATAACAAAATAAAACTGATTTGTATGTACGTCAATTCTAATCTATATATAGGAAATATATATAACAGTACAGGCATAGGAACCCATAAAGAGTTGCGTTAGCAATTGCAATTTGGCAATTTATGCCCCTGCGCTAGCCTATAATATATTTTTTTTAAGATTTGTCAATTATAATAATAATTATTAATACTATTGTGGATGTCTACAATGCATTGAGAATTAATATAAAAGCTAAAATGAATAATCGACATACGTTTTGAAATTTGTTTAATGTATGTATGTGTTCAGTAGATAACGGTGACGTTAAATATATTTTAATCTATCATATAAGAGGATTTTTCACCGATTGTATAATGATTTTTTATTTAAATTCACTTTGTATTCTTCTTGTAGTAAGAGAGCTAGGGGAAGCCTAGTGCTAAAATAATTCATTTCCCACTTTCCACAGAATTCTGGAGGCATTGCGTGTCGAATGGCGGAACCTTTTACCTCGATACCAGAGAGAAGAAATGAAAATATGAAATATTTTATTTCCTCGAGTGGGAATGGAACCCGCAACTTGTCGAGTTTACAGTCGCACTCCTATGCCCCTGTTCCACGACTGACATGACATGGGGCAGCGTCATTATCAAACTGTAAACCCGATTGTTGTGAGTTCGATTCCCACCCGAGGAAATGTATTATTTTTATTTTCTCTCTCTCCCTTTTCGTAAGAAGAAAAAGTGCGGTGGTGATGAGTTCCGCCACTCAACACGCAATGCAAAACTTAAGCGAAATATGAGAAACAGAATTTCTTATGCTATATTTCCTTACTTTGTAATAATATGCGGGAATGGTATCAGTAACGGTAACGGGATGGTTCTGGTATTATTATAAGAAAACATACACAAAGACCATATTTTTACTAATAGAAAATATTTTATGTTCCTTATTTAAATATATCTCACTAATTAGTTGTCACTACTTCAAAATAATTTTTGCCAATGTTTAACCATTGAAGCTTTATTCCATTTTTAAAGAACAATTTCGAATACTTTTCGATCTAAATCATTAATTATAGACTTTTTATCTATTTATATGTCAAGGGAGACTATTTATGGGTATACTATAACTAAAGTTATCTATAGTTATCAAAGTCCGTCGACGTGTAATCCACCCTCGTCGTACAATGAACAGGAAGCGCGCGGTGTTGACCGGAAACATTGGTTTGTTAGCGTGTGCCGACACTTAGCGTTATGCATGTTTAATTTACCCCTTTTTGGTTATACGATTGTTTCCTTTTTTTTTTAATCTGTAGATTTTAATTATTTATGATTTTTAAATGCTGTGACAAGAAATGTCAAAAATAATTGGATTCTTAAAAAGATATTTGCTCGATGATATAATTATTTAATAAAACCAGTTGTAAATTGCGTGATTTCTTTATTCATCCTCTTATCTCAGCGTCATTATAATAGTTCAATATAATTTAAAGATAGTTGACTACTATCGTAATATTAATATTTAGAATCAAGCATTAGGCTAGCATTTATAGAGTGACATTGACAATGTGGCAGCACTTTATACAAAATCAGGATTTCCCGACTAGCGTCTGGGTTGCTAGCATTGAAAAATATTTCTACCAATTTTTCAACTTTCCAAAAATTTCTTTGCTCGTCCATATTGAAAAGGTTTTAATTTATTTTAAATTTACTTATTAAATTAAGTTATAATAGTAATCGCAAACTATATTTGAAATTCACAAGATTTGCTCAATAATAATGAAACAATAGCACATTGCAAGAAGCACTCCGCCCACAGATTCCTCTAAAACTATTTACAATATTGGCTAGCTTAGCACAGAATAAATACAAGAAGATATTTAAACATTTTCTATTTACAATAATATACAATGTGGAATGACAACGATTTTGTACGTTACATTTATTCTATTATATCTACTCACAACTAAAATATCAATTACAAAATACAAATATTAATTTGGCATTTGACAGCTATGACACTCACTGGTATGACTAGTCCGCTCCGTTAAAAAATGTTTTTTTAATTTGTCTTTCCATGTCCTTCAGCCGCGTCGCTTTGTCGCGCGACCTCAAGCGGACACTACACTAGACTAGATAGAGGTGCTCTGGAGGTGACAGGGGATGCAGGCAGAGGCTGCAACTGCTGTGGGGCTTGCTGCGGGAAGTACATCCCGGTATCGTTTGAAAACTGTGGATGTATCGGCAATGGTGTGTGAGGCATTGAAGTCGGTCTTGATTCATGGTACAAAATTGGTACTCTCACCAATCTTTGGGCTGCATGTGCCATGTTTGCGGCCTCTAATTCCGCCGCTAACTGCCGCTTCCACTTATTCCGTCTATTTTGAAACCATATTTTGACCTGAGTCTCTGTGAGGTGGAGACTGGCGGCGAGGCCAGCACGCTCAGAGCTGCTCAGATATCTCTTCATATCGAAAGTTGATTCCAGCTGAAAAACTTGAGAACGAGAGAACACAGTTCGAGTTTTTTTCTTTCTCTTGCCCAAGCTAGAGGTGGGATCTCGTTTTTCGTCTTTATCAAAATCGTCGCTTTCGTCTACATCTGGGTCGGAATCTTGTGCGTCAGGTTGTTGAGGATAGAGCGCAGGGTGCATACGTGGTGAGCGTGGAGAGGAGCGTGATGGCGACGGAGGAGAAGGAGCACGAGGCGGACTGCGTGGTCTTGGTGAACCCGCTGCTGATCCATCCTCATTGGTCGTTGAATCTTCTGTAACAAAATATTATTTTTAGCCTTGCATATATGTCCGTATCACTATCACCAATATGTCCTTCTAATATATTTTTTAAAACTATAAAAGGGAATATTATATTTATATTAATATTAAGCTTTCATTTTTCAGTAGCATCTCATTTTTATCTCGAATCGAAATGGAGAAAGGATCACTTTAGAATATTTTTTTATACAATCGTTTTCTTTGTTCCCTATTAAACAGCCATAAATAGTTTATCGTACCTTTGAAAGGTTTCGCTACAAATCGACATGTTATTTCAAATACGATTTCGATCCAATTATATCAGTAATCTAATCGAAGGATTTTACGCCATTACGCCCGTGATTGGGCAATTTGGCGGTGTTTCTTGTTAGGATTTTAATGAACACGGAAGCCCTACTTGATTAATTAAATACATACAATACATTAGGAAGAAATGTAAATATGTGTATTATTGTAAACGTGTATATAAAATATACTGTATTGTTTAATATTTTTATGTCTTACTTTAAAAGTTGAACTATAAAAAATAGTTATTGAGCCACTGTAAAGGTATACAAGTAACAAGTAATGACGTGAACTTCTTTTACATACTGTAAAACTGAAAAGAGAGGTAATTAAAGTCACAGATTTGCAGACTATTACGCCTATCTTCGTTATGCATTCAAAATCTGAGCTACAACTTTTTTAAGCATCACGCGTTATTCCTAGCGGGTTAGCTGAAATAATATTTTTTTTAATATTAAATAGATTAGATCTATTTAACACCCAACTATTCGTGAAGGCAAATAGAAATATCAAACCGACGGACGGAGGCGTGAAATCAAATGTCATCAACGCCGTTGAATGAATCACTACAACCGAAACGGGAACATTCCCTTTATTGACTGCCAAATTGATCTTTAACATAAATACATAACGTTCAAAATAGCTTGTCCCATTTTTTGTGACAACCATCCACTCTAACTTGGACTTAGTTAGTATACATAACTAATAATAAAGGAGGTCCTAATAAATGGTAGTTTTGAGCAGTGATTACCATTGATTTTAGAAGCCATACCAGGTAATCCTTTGTTACCGTTCGCTTGCTGTTTACACAAACGCTTACTAGTTAAGCAGTTTATGAATATGGAATTGTGCTCAGAAATTATTAAATGGGCCGTTGTCTTATGTTTGTCGCTCATGAATGTTTTATATATGAAGAATTATGTCATTCAAAATTAAATCAGATTCATTATTTGATAATTTTATAAATTAAATAGCTTACTGTTAAAAACGTCAAACTGAGATGTATCTAATTTACATTCGACTTTTTGCGATGAATATTGACTTCATTGTATATTGCCAACAAATGATCGAACATCTGAGATGAGCGGAGTCTATACAACATTTTATAGTTGATTTTCAATTGAAATGTTACTTTTCAATTTTCTATCAACACAAATACTCTCTTAAATAAAAGCAGACGCACAACCTAGATATATTGAGTATCGTTTGATAGAAAGAAGAAAAAAGAAGCACGTATTTATTTGGAGCGTTCATTCCTGACATCGATCACCATAAAAAGTAAAAGAGCAAATGCACTCACAGCAATCCGAACAAACCGCATTCGAAAATTAAAAGAACCGCATGCGACATTACCACGCTTTCGGATCGGGGAGTTCCCTTCGCGCGAGCGAGACGGATGTATGTTTGACAGGCCAGTGTTGCTATACCTATGAACGTATAGTAGAATGGTAGAAAACCATTGTTCGGTCGGTTTGGACCGCGTGAAATGGCGCCGCCTTTTGTTTTCCCCGGAGATGGGTTTTGGAAAATTAAAGCGAAATGAACGGGGTTGAGTGCAGACGAGATGACGATTGCTTGTTGGTTGCTATATAAATATACTCCCGCTAACATACAAAATGTGTGTTGTCAGTTGCACAATGCGGAATTAATGTTTAAAACTTCGATTTTCGCTCAATAGTTTTGTGGATCTTTGCGCGCT
>JBAIZZ010000330.1:649602-671230 GCA_037355905.1 Heliconius aoede
GAATTATAACCAATTTGCATTGGAGCCACATTTAATCCTCGCAGAGAAGTTACCAACTGAAATTCCATTACTCGATAAAGTACTCCTTGGTTTAAAAGCGGAAAAGCAGGAAGCCGCGTGATTGGTTGGCTCACCGCGCTCTGATTGGCCGACTCGTGATCCCGCCCCTCTCTGAGGGGTATAAAAATCGATGCCCGTCACCCGCGCACTCTTTTTGCCGCGGCGCGTCCGCCCGACACTCCACGCTTGTTACTAATAATGGCGTTTGTACTTTCTTTTATAGCATAAAGTGTTTAGTTGTATCTGTTGTCCGTGCAAGCGACACGGGAGCCTTTTGTTGGTTGCAGATAGGGAGGTATTCTCGGACGCGTTTAAAAGCTTCTCAGAGATATCTTTTCACTTATTTCCTAGGTTACCGACGACAATGTGCCGCGTAACGACCATTCAGCGGGCGTCTACAGCTTTTTAGTGTTTAACTGTCATGGCGATATAGCTAACGTTCTCGCTCCTAATGAAAAATTGCTTTTATATTAAAACAGAAATAACAGTGATCTCGCCTTCAATCTTA
The DNA here is from genome assembly GCA_037355905.1 of Heliconius aoede. Lineage (NCBI taxonomy): Eukaryota > Metazoa > Arthropoda > Insecta > Lepidoptera > Nymphalidae > Heliconius > Heliconius aoede. Next base: position 650,171 of record JBAIZZ010000330.1, read on the forward strand.
AGTTTTTTTTTGTGCAACAGATAATGTAAATGTGAAAGGTTTAATAAAAGCTTATGTATCTGGAGTTCATCAAGTCATTGTATTTTTAATTTTTATAGTGAGTTACAAAAATGTCTTTAGCACTTCTGGAATGGAGTAATTTTAATTATAAATTTAATTAAGTAAAAACTTTTTTTATGTTGTATATTCCCTTTCGAAAGCCTTAACCTTATGCTGAATATAATCAAACACATTTTGATGAAGAATGCTCCTAATATTATAAGGGTAACTTAGACTGCAAACTACATTTTATCATTATATTTGATTTCTGCCTTTTTATAGAAAAAAATGAGGGATTACAATGTTTATGCAGCAAAATGGTTATGCCTTTCTTAAAATGTACTTCACCTAAGATCTACATTTGACAGAACTCTATGTATCAACACAAAAAGTTTACACAATCACAATATAAACGAATTCTATTTTAGGCTGAAACATTAAAAATTACTCTACCTTTTATATGATGATATTACTAGACCAAATATCACTATGATTAGTATTTAGTTGTACTGCCACAATAGATTTAGACTCACAAATGCCTGAAATATATGCATGGAGTCATTTCTTTTGTGCGACATATATTAAAATCTCTCTGTGTAGACCTTTTGGTAAACGTTTTCCTTTTTTGCCTTTTATTCGTGTTATTCATACAATGAGAACACTTAGAACTCTAGTTTAAAGGCTTTAAAGGCTGAGTGTAGTAATATACAAGCACTTTTCTTACAGTAATGAAAGAATGTATTGCATAAAGTCAGTTTAATATAAAACAAGTATGTGGTGTATTAGGTTTTTTTGTTTAATAAACTTTGAATGTGTAGAAATTGAAATGATAATTAATGTGTATATGAATTTTTGTTTCGTGGCCGGTAACTTTGTTTGAATGGAGTGGACCTATATGCCTAATTTCAACTTTCAAAGTCCAGTAGTTACGTCGCTGCGTTTTATTTCCGTCGCTCAACAACGGAATTTTTTTATATAATATGATATATTTTATATACAAATAGTATAAAAATATATAATATAAATATATATTTATACTATTCCTGTTTTTGGCAGCAATTATTAGAAACAAGTGCAAAATCACATTATTTCATACTCTATATTCTAATTTTATACTCTATACAAAATTTTCATTATATTTCAAAATATCTAGATGATATCACATATCATATAAATTTATCATTCAAAATGAACAACAAAACATATTTTATTATTTTGACATTTCAGTTAGATATTAGAATGAACAATCACAGAGTACATAAAGCAGTTTTAGCCAAATATCACAATTAAATCCAAGATCTGGTAATCCTGTATCAAGTTACTAAAATGAAAGAAGGCGAAAAAAAAAGAGCAAATCTGTAGGTATTTTAAATAAAGACTCGGAGGTGAAGTCTGAAATTCTCTTAAGGGATAAGTAACGGTCTCCTCCCCGCTACGAGTATATAGCGAGTGCAATTCGGTCCAAGATTACAAGCGAAGCTCAATTTTACATGAAGGCTAATAGAAAATTTTATCCAGCCATTTATCTAAGCCAAGTTATTTTGTGGGTAGTTTTATATATATATATAATAAAAGATACGGTTTTTGTTGTTTCTTACGATAGGCCAAGTTATAATATATAGTATTATATTATTCAGTTAACACGTTGATTGATTTTGTTTAACAATATTTGTTTTTTTTAAGATACAATTAACTAGGTAATTAGCAGTGCTAAAGTGCAATTTGTACTCACTAAGATAATTTACATTCAAATACTTTGTTTTGATTTTTAATATAGATTTTTTGTTTTATTTTTACATATAATAAGATTAGTTTTTACCCACAAAAATATGATTTCTGTATAAATGTGCATATAATGCTATCAAATAATATATTTTGCTATACATATTTAGACGCTACCTCTCCTTACTCCGAACACTCAGAAGTCGTTAAGTTATTTATACTTAAGAGGGGCAAGTAACTCACCCCAAGACAAGGGGTGTAGCATATTTTGTGTTATTAGGTGTTTAAGTTGGGGTTTATCAAAAGATTCCATTATATTTATAGGGGAAAAACATTGAATGAAGATATATGATTCGTAAAAGGGACTTTTTTTGGCTAAGTTAAAGTACTTTTGGTTCATTATTTGTCGAGTATGAAAGGATAATATTATAGATTATATATTTATTTTGTACAAGATATTGGTTAATATTGCTAGAGGTAAATATATGAGGTTGAGAGATGTAAAAGATGGTAGGTGCCTTTGAAATTTACAGCCATAGTAGGTCTTAATAATCACTTGTTATGTGTTACTTTCCAATAATCTAATAACAATCTATCAACGTATAAAAAAAATAAATATTTCTTAATTTTCACTTTTCGTATATGAATTTTGAAACTGAGACTTTTATAATTTTTTTGATAGATAGATATTAATGATTTTGATAGTTTTATTCTAATGCAGTTACGATTTTTTTAACTATTATAAAATTAATAGTATAATTTTGTGCTTTCTATGCTGAACTTGACTGTTCACAATACATTTTACATATACACATTACATTTTAGTCAGCATATTTATAGTAAAAATATGCGGACTTAAATGTATAGATAAATGTAGGTTTGTGGTACCCTTAATATTCTGCCACGGCTACAAAGAACCATAACATATCTTGAGACTTGAAAAAAAAGCCATAAAACCTCCATAAAATATGGGCTAGGATCAACTGCCAAAGGGAAACCTTAGCTCTACCTGAGTGGTTAGTTAAATATACGTATAGTTGATTTTAATACATAAAATATCAAATTGTTTAAATATATTAAGAAAATAATTGATTGTTTAATTGCTCGAGTAGAGTTAAGAAATTGAGAATATCATTTGTAAGTCAAACAAGATAATATTTGAATTTTTCCTTGTATTTACCTTTGATCAATAAACATATACACGATGTTATAAAGTTAAAAACGTATTATTATTTATCCTTCTTAGAATTTCCTAAGATAAATTTCGGTTTATCTTTTCAATTAAGCCACTCATTCGACCAAAATATTTCCATTTTATCCAAACGAGTGACTTAATTGAAAAGACCAACCTGCCCCACAGGCCAAAAAGAATCCCTTTCAATAAATAGCCTTTATTAAGACTCTGGTTCTAATTAAGACGAGAATCTTTAAAAAAATATTAAAAGAAAAGGATAACTCCCTTCATTTAATCATTTTATTTTTCTTCTAAAATTACCTAATTAAGAATCTAAAAGGACAAGAGTGTAAAGCATTAAAAAAGGAAATAAAGTTTAAACGTCAACAATAATGGCGCGAAGAATGACAGATGGTTTACATCGTAAACAAAATGTCCGCCGTCACCGTGGGCGTAATTAAAACTTAGGGTGGAAAATGAAGACAATTTTCTTTTCGACTTGTTATGTTTTAATTTGTTCAATTTATTTTGTGACACAATTATTGGGAGAAGACTAATTTAATGGTATAGATAGTAATTTAATACAGAAAATCGATTTGAGATTATTAATCGTTTTCGGGCTAAATAAATGTGACTTATTTTTTTATATAAAATATTTTAGGTCACTCTGGTATTTTAATTAGATAAATAAATAGAATATACAACAAGTAATATTACTACTAAATAAAAACAGATGTTGAAATATCATTTACGAAAATAACTATGTATCAGATACGAAAATAATAATAAAATTAAATATTTTACTTCACGTTGTGTCCCATATATTTCAGATTACGCAGAGGATATTTAGTATTATAGGACACTCCGTTCAACACTACTATCACTAGCACAATTTTCGAGACATTGCGTGTTAAGTGAAGGAACTCCACGTCGCGGCTTGTCTTGTTATCATATCATATCATATCATATCACAATCGTCGCGTTAATAGTGACCACGCAGCACACGACGGTTTCCTGGAAATAGCTCAATCTCGATAGAAACAGCATTTCCAAATCAAATTAAGACAAAACAAAGATTTCTGGGAAAAAAAACACAAAACGTCAACACGAACCTCCATCAGAGTGTTTACAACCTCCAATTTGTTGGCCACTATATAAAAGCTTGCAGATAAAAGGCCCGTTCTTACCCCATAAAGGGGAAACTACTTGTAACCCTTGATTAGATGGGGGTAATGATGTTTCTTCATACGGATTAAACGGATAAAGATTTTTGTAGGGATCTGTGTTACATGGCTTCTTATTTGTATGGGGCCATTTGCTTGGTTATTAGAGGAATGTGATTTAATTTATATAAATTAAAGACTAGTATAGTAGTAGTATAGTTGTTATATGTCTTAAGCGTCGGTTATTAGTTCAATTAATATTTAGAAGATTTATTCAGTTTTATATTGATTTATTAAAATAAATAAATCAGCTTCACGCTGTATCCCGCACACAGCAGGGTAGGTAGAGGGAACCTCGTGTTAAGACACTCCATCCCCCACTTTCTGGCGAATTCTGGAGGCATTGCGTGTTGAGTGGCGGAGCGCAACGCCATCCTTTGCCTTGACACCAGAGCGAAGAAATGGAAATATAAATTTTAAATAAATATTTCATCTCCTTCAGTGAGGATCGAACCCACAACCAGTGGGTTTACAATCAACACACATAAAACCTCCAGAATTCGGCAGAAAGTGGGAAACGGAGTGTCTTAACATTACGTTCCCTCTGCCTACCCTGCTGTGTACGGGATACAGCGTGAAGCTGATTTGATCTGATTTGTATTAATTGAGAATTGAACGGACTACCGTCCATTACAATAAAAAGTGTATAATAAAAAATACGTTTCGATTCCACCACAATAACAGCAATCAATTTAAAAACCGACTTTACAAAACGGAAAGTATTGGTTTCGTCCGTCGGTATCCAACAAGCGTTAAACTACAGAAAAAAAAATATCTTCATTAACTAACAGCCTTTGAACAAGATCAAACGTATTTTCATATAAAATTTCAACTTAAACAGCCAATACTTGTTGGGGGGAGTTTAAATTAGTTGTAAAGTAGTGGTGGTAGACCGTCGGATCATGATCGCCCGACCGTCGTGGCCGCTATGGGTTTAATCTACCAAATCGATCCGCCTAGTTTGAATGGGATTGCAGCTTGTATAAGTGCAGTGCTGCTTACTTGCTATTAAATCTATATTAAATCGGGTTTTTTTTTTATTTGTTGATATTTTTGTGATAAAAGTATGGGTTAGGCGGTGTGTAGCGTTGAGTACCGCCACTCAAGAGCTAAACTTCGCATATTTGGCGGAAAACGGTGAACGGAAATGAACGGAAATTGGAAAACCCTGGCACACTTTGCCTAACTAGCTGCTAGCTGCCTGCTTTGTACGTTTACAGCGTGAAGAAAAACAAAAAAAGTATTTTGTCTCCTCGAAAGAGTACCGTACGTCTTAATCGTATTTTAGAATGTGTGAATAACACACGCTTTTATATTTTATAAGAACATTCAATAAAAAAATTGTGAAAATAATTAGTGAAAAAGCACTAAGTTTCTAACTTTTCAATCACTTAAAGACACTTTCGCTATGTAGAACGGTGGAAAATTCATTTATATAGGGTTCCCTAACGAACGGACGTCAAAATATTTTTTGCTTATAATAAGAAAAATGTTTATTTTGATGATCAACTGATAAATTATACTTTTCCTAAAGCATATCTATAGACTGAAAGTTGAGAAAAAGAAGTTCTCTTAGTACAAAATGTTGAAATTATACAATTTTCAGTCTGAAATAGGTGACAACGCAACTTAAGTGGTGTAACATAACGCCGCACTTAAAAAACGACACCATGCCTTAACAGAGCGGGATATGGTAAATAATTGATATGAGTGGGTTTGAACCTGCTACCACATTCTGTGGCCTCTTCAATGAATCAATACAACTATTAAAAATAGTTAATCAATAAAATTTTAAATAATGACTGAACGAACCGTACAATGTTACGTAGACGGACACTAATCCGATTAAAAATGGTATTATTAAAATTCATGTACTCATTTAAATCTTTATTGCTGTTTAAAACAATAAAATGGAGTTATTAATTTCCATATATTTTTGAATGTTTATGTCTAACTTGTGCTTGTGTAGATTACATATACGTACAAATGGGGATTACATGGTTAAAAACTCACAATATCCCTAAATGACAAGTTAATAGAACAGAAAAAAAATAGATAAAGAGGTGTACACTCCTACAAAAACTGTAATATGAGGAAGAGTGAAAATACAAGAAATTATGTGGTACCGATTTCTAGTAAGTTAATTATGACGACTATATTATATATAAGGCATTTCCTTATAAGGAAATCACAATAATACATTTACGTACCTGGATAGCATAGCATCATTTGCCCCAAAATGATTAGCTGCAAGAGCTGCCTCCAACACATTCTCTCTTCTAGGTTCTGACCGATTTAGTATAGAACTGATAGAAAAACTGGTGTATGGGGCACTTCCTGTAGCCTTCTCCTCTTTGTCCTTCTTTAAATCGTAGAAAGGACTCTTTTGGTCTCGAGATGGTGAAGAGGTTATGTCAGGGCTACTAGCGCCAGAAACAACGTTAACCTCGATGTCGTTGTCTTGCGACGACACAGGGGAATCCATTTTGATTTTCAGCACATCGTTCTAGAACCTTGGAAAAAATAAAAATTAAATTTAGGTGGTATTTTCTAATAGTAACTTTTATTTTAACACAAATATGTAGCGTTTCGCATATTATTTTTGTTACAATGTAGGTGCAATGTAGGACTTTTTTTACGGTTAATTTTTTTTGCGTCGATTCATTTTGAAACTGTGTGGATGATTTAAAACATGCTTATTACTTATCTCTAGATTATTTCCTATTATTAATTATATTTGTAGGATATAGATACCTTATTATTAATTTTCTATGTCCACAACACAAGAGGCCTTGCCTCGCAACTAGAACGTATGTACAAATATTACTTCTAATATCCACAACAATCAATTATACATTTGCCACCTACACTGAACCGGCGTCAATATCTCAACATGACACTAATCTGATGACACAAAATTCTTCAAGGATACATTAAAAACTCCCAAAGATTTCCACTAAATATCCATTTACTTATTCACTAGTGGGGACCAGGACCCTCTTAATATAATCTACGCCCGCGGGACATCCCAAATAGGGCTAAGAACAATAACGCACTTAAGACTTGAATTATATATCAGTCAAACGTCTCGAGATGGCTACCCCATCATTTATATTGATCTAGCTTATTTGTATTTCTGCTTTATATTCTTATAATTTTTCAAATCGGATAATACACTTTGTTTTTAATATTATACAATTTTGTGATTCTTTATAATCCAATATAATATTTCAATCAAAATAATATTTCGATTTATTTCGTTAACGGTACCGGCATGAATATTTTGTATATAAATTCATACAAAAATAGTACCTACTGTTTAAACATATTTTTGTTATGTTTTTAACAGTAGACAGAGAGATCATGCTTCCCCTTATTCTTCCCTAACCAAATCAAAGAAGCTACTTCCTTTAGGTATAAATATAAAACTATAGATAATAAAATTGACAAGCACAAACATCACAGCTTTCCCAAATGGCGATTGTTGTAGATCGATACAAATATTATAAATATCTTTGCTAATAGAATACATTTAAAGCAAAAAATAATATTGTTCACAAAGGAACAAAAATGATAATATGAAAACACATGACAAATAAATAGAAACCATTTCTATTTTAAAGTAACATTCGTATCTTATGTACATAGCTGTTAAAAATAAACTCAAAAATATGTGATAGTCGAAAGAATATTAGGCGGCGGGAAACTCGGTACGGTATCGCTGTATAAAATGAAAAGAAAACAAATGTCTATGATTTATGATAATGACAACTATTCTAGTCTATACTTTGTAATACAGATTTTATAACACGTATATAACGTGTTTATAAACTTAATTATTGTTTTATATATATTTATATATTTTTAAAACGCAGCGTTCAGTTTCGCTAAATGCATTAGGCATTTTGACGAAAATTAGGCGGAAAATATTCAACAGAGTATATTAACCATGGGTTTTCTCTGCGTTCTCTGATATTTTTCTTTTGTCTGTGCATTAAATGTCAGACGTATTTTGTTTATCTTTATATTTTAAGAAACAAAATATACTATTGACATTATAATATGCCTATCCTCCTGCATCACATGGCCAATGGAAGAGTGATATCACTTTTTTGATTTGTTAGACCGGTGGCTGAATGATGCACTTTATTTATAAACAGTTATTTATCGAACCCACAACCTTCGCATTCAGTAAAACTACTAGACTATTCCAGGTGTATAGGTTGAGACGAAACGAAATAAAATAAATAAGAGGTAGGTATAGTATTTATATATAACATTCTTAAAAAAGTTTAAGAAAGAAGTGTATTCCTTAAATTCTATACCAAGATGAGCTCTTACCGCAAGAGAACTCGCTCAGAAAGATGTTTCTCTTAAGATTAAGATTTTTAAGACATTTACTTAACATTTATTTTCTTGTGTTTTTGATCTCTTTATTTTATATACGTACAGACAAACCCACCCATTTTTGGTTTACATGATTAGCGTAATATAAGTTTCACGCTGTATCCTGCAACATGGTAGGCAGAGAGAACTTATTATTGAGATACAAATGTTTTCCCCACATCTTTAAGCTTTACGCTGTATCCCGCAGGAATCTGGATGAGAAGGAGAAACCTGGTAGTGGTAGTGTCCTACCACTGTACTAGTGACTAATCTGTCACGTCAACCTTTAAAAAATCGATGTAACTGTAAATGGCAGTATAGTACTGGTGTATATATTAGTGTAATGGCTATCTACAGTTGTAATTCATACCCACCGATGGCTAGTTGATACGCAACGCTATAATATCGGTCGCAGCGGCCTTTCAATGGGAATCGGCCGTTTGATTGCCACTTTTGGATATTTTAAACACGTGTTTGAATTTTCAATGGACATTTTATTTATCTGTTGCGAATATTTTATTGATAGTGAAATGGTGGTTATCTAGGTATGTATAATACGTTTGTATGTTATTGGTTGTATATGATTGTAGAGACGGTCGTGGCGTAGTGGAATAGAGTTAGAGCAAAATTGTTGTGGCTTCGATACTCGCTTCGTTACATTTTTTCGCTACAAAAAGCGGCGTTGATGGCTATCGAACCTCTCGAACAGTTTCTTGAAAATTAGGTTCCCTTTCTCTGCACTCGTGAATGCATAGAAAAATTGTGAAGCTTATGATAATGATTATGATTGCAAATAATTTAAAACTAAATGTCACATTTTTTTTGTCCTTCGTTCTTTCTTAGAACAATATTTAAGAAACATAAATTCTTAACGTTACGGGACCCGTATCCGTTTCGAATATAATTTTTTTTCTACTAAATATCAAAACTTTATAAGAATGAGATATTTTTAATTATCACAGCTATACTTTGTTCAATTCGTAGATTAACACAAAGATTTATTTACAAATAATTAACCAATTTATTTGTAAGAATTAATTGTTTAATACAAACAAATCACGATTTAACCGACGAAATGAGATATGGTAAATCCTCATCACCCCAGGTGTGTGTGCTTTCGAGCGATAATGTAATCGATACTTTCTATATACAAATCGATTCTGACACACGATTACGTTTTTCGTCCTTTCTAATCGATTTTTTTATAATTTTTAATATTTGTGGCTTTTTTAAGTGTCAAAATATTTTTTGATGTGGGAGAGCTGTGTAATTTGATAGGTGAAGAGCCATTTTTTAGTTAATTGGTTATTTTTTGTATCTATTGTTATAATTTATACATTTTCTATTTAATTTTGAAAATATTCCACAGATTAGTTTTTTGATTATAAAAATATAACATTTGCCGCATGTCAAGGTTTTGTCATAGATATAAAAGAATGATAAAATGAAATTAAAACTGTTGAAACTATAAACATTTTATATATTGTATCGTGTAGCGAGACGAGTTTCTTATTTATGTTATTTTCAAATCGCACAAAGAACCTGACATCCATGATGGTATCTAAGAGGTTCCGGTTCAAATCCAGTCGTGACACAGGAGCACAAGCGTGCGATTGTAAGCGGGACGGGGGGTGGTTTCGAAACCAATCGAGGAAACAAAATATTTAATATTTTATTGTCCTTGCTCTGCTCCTTGCGCCACTCAACAATGTCACTCAAACATCACTCAATGTCTTTAAAATTACAAAGTGGGGAACGGCAGTGTCTTAATAGGAACAGAGTGTCTTAACACTAGGTTTTCAGGTTGTATATCTATGCATATTTATATAAATGATTTTTAGTAGAAATCGATCCCACAACAGTCTCCCTGTGTCTCTGTACCGACGGCCTCTCGGTACATTTACATACTATTTACAAAGAAAGTTTTAAAATGAAATTTAAACGTAAAGACTATTAAAAACAAAAATTTTATGAGCTATTTGCATAACAAAGCAAGCGTACTAACGGTTAAATTTTTTAATACTATTTTGTTTTTTCATAAGAATTTGAAAAATGTCATATATCGAAAATTCAACGAGTTTATTGTAGATACAAATATGTTCTATAATTGTTGTTATGATTGAGATAATAACTATATTTAGAGGCTATCTAATCCATATAATGGTATAGAGAGTACTTCCGCCGAAGTATACAACGTCTCTAAAAAAATATTTAAAAAACAAAAAATTATCTAAATGAACCAAATAATTTATAATTAATCAATGAGCCGCTAAATGCAAGAATAAGTGAAGGTAAAAATATAGTTATGTAAACTGCGAGGACAGTGTTGAAACACTCTTTCCTCACTTCATGCGCATAGAACACAACATCTCGTCTAATTTAATAATATAAAGAATAACGAACATAGTTTTAACATAAATTTACTTAAAGGAAATCGAACCCACAACCATCAAACAAGTATCAATAATAAATAAAATTCGTATATCAATTTACATAATATACAAAAACAATAAAAAACAAAGTCAGAGTTGAAAGTTAGTGAGTTAACAAGATTGCTCTAATGGCAGATGGCCACTTAGATAGTATCTAACTCGTAAAGTTTACAACGCCGCAACCCTTTGCATGCTAATTTTACCGCCTTCTACACTGTAATGTAATTCATTATAATATTGAGGAAATGTTAATTTATATATTATTTTTGAGGTCTTGTGTGTCAGTTGTAGTAGGATAGCGTACGATTGTAAACGTAATGGTTATGGGTTCGATTTCCATTCACGGGGCTTAGGTATTTTTATAATAGCTGTGGAATAACAAAGCGTGAGCGGTGTATTCTGTCACTCTGCACACGCTGTCTCTAGTTCGGACAGAGAGTCGAAAGTGGGTTGATTAATAATTTGCCTGTTCTGCGTTTCGGAATATAGCGTGATGACTTGTCCCTGTTAAGTGGACGGAGAAAAATTGATTCTACAGTAAATATATTAGAAAGTCACAGTGCCTTGGTATCCTTTCTGTCACAATAAAATAGTTTGTAAATAAATTGTCAATGCAATTATAGAAACGTTAACATAAGAAGTATTTAACTATGATTATCGTACAAAAAAGCGTTGCTTTAACTATATTACTATATTATTCTTTTCTGCATATTGAAAGCAGCAGGTGAACAGAGCGAACCTAGAGTTAAAGCACGCTTTACTTTCCATTTTCCGTCCAATTTACGAAACCTACCATGTTGATTGGCGGAACTAAACACCGCATTTTGTCAGAACAGACAGGTTAAATAAAAATCATTTAAATATAATCAACCCCACAAGCGGAATTGAATCCACAACCATCGTATTTACTACAGTGAAGTGCAATCTCACTGCCACATGCCACTTCACAATGTAATTTATATAATTTTACAATGTAACGGGTCAATGTTAAAAGCGCGTGTAATTAAATCAACAATGTTATGGTAATAAAAATATTAAAAGGATTACGTTACTAATTTCCTTACGATAGCCATTTACACAACTAAAATATTCCCCGTTTTACTTTCTATACTTTTATTCTTGATATTTTGAATTAATGTTTTTTTTTTTATTTTTTATTATTTTTAACTCTATTAATCTATAAGTCAAATTCTTGGATTTATTTACATACTACATAACCTTCCATAGACTCTATTATGATATAACAGTATATATATGATAAAAACGTAGGTAACATTTTCCGTTACAATAGTTATCAATAAAATATAATATCTAGTCTATTCCCTAAAAGACTAAAGTAAAAACCAAAGACTTTAAAGTAAAAACCAAATAAATATGAATATTATCAAATAACCACAGTGTGTCAAAGAAAAATAGCGTAAATTAAATTAAGTCAAGGTTCGTCACAACTAAACGATATTAATTAATAAATGTATTCAAATTAGTTAATTACACAAATAACGTATGTTTCAAATGATAAGGAAGGCATGACAGTTCGAGGCCTAAGGGTATTTTTAGGGGTGCTCCGGTGTCATACTAACTTTGGCTCGCGGCGACGATTTTTTTAGATAAGGGTGTAAAAATGCATATTGAAAATAGTTTTTTTTTATAGAATAATATATCACCTTTGTTATTGTTACAAATTTATATCGGTAACATCTTTTTTTTAAAAAAAAAAAATCATGTAGATAATTCATTTTCCGGAAAACAGATAATTTCAATGAAAAGCATTTACACAAGTACAATTCTATTTCTTAAACAAATATTTTTCTCTGCTATATGCGGGATACAGCGTGAGATAAAAAACTTAAGCCCGCGTCGAACTAAATTTACTAACTTTATAAAGAATAAATTGTCATCAATTTAAGGGCAAAACTGTTTATTGAATCATCTTGTAAATATTATATTTAAAAAATCGTATATAATGTAAAAACAAATTAGAAAGCATATGTTTGGAATACATATTTATATACTTTTGCAATCTTTTCATAATAGATACTTGCCCATGAAAACATAAAAAACCAGTCGACGGATATAACTCGCACAATATATTTCTTAAAAATCCGTATTAATAAACGCTTATATATAATCTGATAATAGACATTTAATGTTACATTTCTAAATGTACATGCTACAAATGTTCAACGACTTTCCTTCTCCACTAGATATGATAAAATATATAACTTAAAAAAAAATTAAACTAATAAGTATAGTAAAAAATAATAATTTTTCTTTACAGACATCTCTCGTGTAAAAAAATTTAGCAGGTTAGTATCCAATATATTTTTTTACTAGTATTGTGTAAAAGTTTGTAGGATGGATATGTGATCCAATTCCACGCCAATCACTGAGCAGATTTAGATGAAACTTTACAGTCGTATTGCTTACACACTAAACTACAAATTATGAATTTACATTTAGTAAAATTTGGATATAATATAACAATAAGTTGAAGCGGACGAAGCCGCCCGTAGGTCGCTAGTCTATATTGTTGGCTTGATATATTAAAATTAATCTATCTGGTAAACCTTAACATATACATATTAATACATTAGGCAGTATTAATTTCCGAATTTAATGAGCACTGTCTTGAAATAAGCGTAAAACCAATAATAGTGATGACAAGCGTGATTTTTCCACAATAGCCACAAGCCAATTATATAATATATTACTGTACAACTATAGCGTAGCCGTTTGACGTCCGTTTACAAAACACCAACTTCTCAAAGATTTATTAAGAACATCTGGAACAACTGCCATTAGGTCGTCACACTATTGACATGATAAAAATAATTTAAAAAAATACAATTTATAGGAAAAAATGAAATCCATTCCCATTAAATGAACTTACCTCTCAAACAAAAACCATCCTGTATCACAAACAATGAACAACACAAAAACAAAGCTAAACACAGAACATTAGATTTGTGGGATATATTCGTAACAGTTATGTACAATGTCACAACCGACATGCGTTTTATGCCACTTCAGTGGAATAACTGGCATCTTCCCTTAGTTTAGGGGCGTCGCTGTTCTAGCGCCACCCCCCGTCAGCACCAACCGTCCCTATTTTCCATCCCTCTCTCGCAAAACAACCCCTATAAACAAATTTCACCCCTAAGTCTAAAGTGTTAAGGGATTTTTCATAGCATATGGAATTTGTGGGAGCAATCGATCGTCAAAAGTAAGGACTGTTACCCAAATCTTTAACACAATTAAAGGTTACTCAAGGTAAAATTGCACGCACGTATACCTATAGATACGTACTGTGATTATATAGTTATTTATTATATGTGGATATTTGAATTAGTTTGGTTGAGTACGTTTTTGTAGTTGTTACAGGCTTATTGCCACTTAGAGACGTCGATTAGCGTTTAACTGGTATTAGATTTGTTCGAGTTTTTGTGGCCGAAGTAATTTAATCAACACGTATTCTGCATTAGAATGTTAGTACAATAGTGTATACAATTTTCCGTTTTAAACTAAATACTTATACGATACGATATTCATTTCCCAGTCCTGGTATGAAAGGCGCGGTTAAGTTCCGTCACTTAACAGGTGATGTCCCGAAAATAGTGTGGAATAAGAGGACATAGGAATAATAGAGGCCAGTCGCCGCGCAGGGGCACCAGTATGTGACTATAAATGTGATAGGTTGTGGGTTCAAAAACATCAATATCAAAAATGGGTTTTTACACATCATGCTTAGACCAGATTTAAATACGACAAGTTGCGTTAAAACTCTATGTTGTTAAGTTTCTGTCCATCCAGAGATATTTTATATTGATTAGAGCCCAATTGCACGCAATTTTTTCAGACGAAACGATAAATGACACTATTCAGGATTTGGATCCATTGTCAGACCAGCTCGATGTAACCATTTTTCTATTGTCACCTAAGCTACGTATTATCATAATTCAATAAAATTAATTAGATGTCATATAATACATTTTACATATATATAATTATATATATGTATATATACATATATATATTATTGTACCTACCTAGCAGATGCAATATGTCATTTCTGCCTTGCTCCTTACCAGAGTGGGTAAATTAAATAAAATAAATTTATTTAAATATAAACAAACCCCGGAGTACGGATCGAAGGCACAACCAATGTCGTATTAATAAAACTGAATAAGCGACACATATCGCCGGATTAGTGTGTAAACCAGCTAAGTGCGTTTGGTTTTTTTTTTCGTTATATAACATTTTCATATTATTCGAGTGTTAAAAAAATACAAAATTGACCTTTATTTTATATCATATAGTAGCGATATAGTAGCGAATGCAAATCAATTTTCAAAATTGTAAAATTCTTCCTAAATACACCCTTATTTTTGTAGCTGTATCCCGCATACAGTCAGAGGGAACCTAGTGTTAAGACACTCAGTTCCCTACTTTCCGCCAAAAATCTGAAGGAATTGCATTGTTGAGTGGCGGAACTTAACGCCGCAAAACACACTAATACTTTTTAAATTCATTTTTTAGTGTTCCTAAGAATTTTCCTAATAGGCTGTTGTTAGCACGTTTACACTAAAAGCCAAAGATATATAAATTCTTTCAGCCAATCAGTATTAAAGTAAGCTTTACTTTCATATATTAAATAAAAGAAGATATTTACCTATTTTTCTTTTTTCTATTCCGCTTCTCTTCCTCTATCTATAGTGGCCCATTGGGAAAGCTTCGGACTCTATACACGGAGATTGTGGATTCGATCTAATCGCGGTGTTGAGTCTCGCCACTTAACACGCAATGGCTTAAACATATTGCGGTAAGCAGATCAGAGTGTCGTGACTAGATTCTCTCACTCCAGCCTGCTATATATAGGAAACAGTGCGAAGCTGAAAATAAATAGAATTTAAGCTCAAAATCAAGACACTCAAATATTTTCTGTTCGCCTCCATCTCTTTTCATCAACAAATACTGAAAATGTAAATTAAAAGTGGTGAACTGTAATTGAAATATTAGCAAGAGCTTCCAAATATAACAATAAACGGATACGGAAATGTGTCTTCGCCCTACCATTCACCCTTTAGCCCTCGGGCGGTGTAGAATACTACTCGAAATTTATTATGAACGTACCATGAATTTTGTATGAAGTACATTGCTCGTCACTTTTATACTATATATTTAAAGGTCTAAAACTGTTAAAACTATGTTCATACATAACTGCTTGTGCGTGCGCACACGCATACATTAATTACTTCTAATAATTTTGAATTATAATAACTAACTTTAAATGTATATTATAAAACAAAATAACTTTCTGGTATGCAATTTACAATATTTTTTGTTTACCTAGCTAATACTTGTTTATAAATATTGCCAATTCTGAAGAGTTGCACTGTATGCCGTAATACAGGTCCCCTAGTATGGCAGCAGTGACATCCAACTAACTGCACTAACGGTATGGTGTTTATAAGAAACTGTAAATGGTGATAAACAAAGTTATTATTATTATTTATTATGTTCGGTTAAAACGTAATATTTAAACTTAATTTCTGGTAAGATTTCGGTTAAAAGCGTTAATCTCGAGAACTTTTGGTTCGAATTGAATAATAATTTTAATGTTGGTTAGAAAAGATATTAGATTAATTACTATTAGTATTACATGCACATTGAATTTTTATAATAATTAGAAATAACTAAAAGCTTTTTATACAGTTTATCAAAACTTTGTGAAAAACCTATAATTAATTATTGAGACCGTCGTGGCTCAGCGGCACAAGGGTGTGACTTTAACGCGACGCATCGCGTTACAGTCACACACTCGAAGAAGTGAAATATTTACGTTTATATTTCCATTTCTTCGCTCTGGTGTGGAGGCAAATCGCGGCGTTAAGGTAAGCCACTAAACACGCATACCTCCAGAATTTAACAGAAACTTAGCACTAGGTTCCACCTGCTTACCCCAATATACGGGATATGGCGTGAAGCTCCTTAAAGTATAAAATAAAATGTTCTCTTCCAGGGAACCAGCAATGTATACCTTCCAAGCAATACAACCACAACTTCGATAATAAATTCATGTTAGTACTGAACTTCCAAGCACTTCCGAGCGTTGATGCTTGGTAATGACTAATTTGCCCTTATAATTGCCCTTGTAGGACTCCAAGGGCGGGTTACGTCTAAATAACTTGCCTTGCTGCTTATTTTTTTTTTGTTTGACCGTTCAATTACTTTTGGAGTCGTTTTTAATTTTTAATTTTGTGTGTTTGTGTGTGTTTTTTTTAATTATTTTAGCTCAGAAAGGCTTAAGGCGTTAATGTTGAGTTAACTTATGTCCAGTTTTTTTAATAAAGTAAATTTTGGTAATTACAGTTATTTAAAACAAATCGATATTGAAATATTTATGTATTATTTTAATACGTAAATATAATGGTCAATCTCAAATAAAATGTATTTTTTTTTTAAAGATTAGCGCCATCTAGTGTTGGATAGAATAAGTTACTCCTTATTTTGTTGACACGCTAAATAGTCACATTTATAACCATTAAACTGTGAATTAATTTAATTATTTTTATAAGACTTAAAATAAAAGTAAAAAATATACACTTTGTTTTGTATTTAAGTGACATCTTGTGTGCAGAGGCAAACTGATATTTATAGTTCTGTTAGCACAGATGGCGGCTTAGACAAAATAGGACAATTTTTAAGCTAAAAATATATTATATTTTTAGATTAAATTTATTTCAATTTAAATTAGACTTAAAACAGCATTAGGAAAATATATTATCCGTTTAAAAAATAATATCACGATTAATTTCTATATAATTGAAAAAACTGCTTTGGTTTTTCTTATGTGCTTCAGATCTCGAAAAGCACCATATACCGAGATCTCGTACATATTTAACAATTTTTTCAATAATCTTCAGATATTTCATTGTGAACAATGGGATGTGGAAAATAAAGTGAGTAAAGTTTATTGCTATAGTGGTTCAAATAAATAAAACATATCTGTAAAATAAAACAAAATCTGATCAAAATACTTTATTTCTCAACAACATTACGTATAAAACATCGTCCGGCATTATAATGCACAGTATAATATTATAAAGCCATAGTTCCAAAACGACCCAAAGTCAAGGAACTATAAACTTTAAACGCAAAAACATCCAGTATTATTTCTCCTTTACTTTATTTACAAAATTCCTATTAAAGAAATCAATTCCATTAAAAATGTTCACATAATTTTTGATTAAAAACAAATATTCTTAAGTAAACGCATTTTCATACTGTCTCTGTCTTTAATAGGAAGTGAAAAAGAGACGAAAGATATTTGTAATTTAAGCACAGACAAAAAGTATTTTATTAACCTACTTATAAATTATTTTTTTTCGAGTATTATGTTATGCCTTTCAGTTATTTTTATATACAAAAATATTGCTATCTCTTTCTTGTGTTGTATTGTTTGACTTGACAGAGACAACTATTTATTCATTTTGAACGTGTGTCAAAAGTTTACTTTTGCATTTCTAACATTGAAAAGTAAACGTTAAGCATATTAAGCATTATAAATTTATTATTAACAAAAAGAAAAATCGACTTCAAAGAATTCAAAAAACATACTAATACATAGACTAATACACAATACACATAAAGTAAATTATATATATAATAAATAAATATAAATATATACACACAATACATACATAAAATATATCCAATGTAGACAGAGATCATTCACGCAGCTGTCACGAAGTGATGATTAACAGCTTTTTTAAATGTCAGTAATGATTTTGCCTGTAGCATATTAAAAGGCAAACTATTCCACAATTTTATAGCTCGCACCATAAAAGAGTTAAATATAATAGAGGTGTATCCTTTCAAATAATAAAAGAATCCTCGGTAGGCGTTATATAGATAGATGTATTCAATCATTTGTCGCACACACACCTAATGCAAATTTAAGACTTATGTGATTTTCTCATAAACGGATTGTCAGAAATAGATCAAAAAAATGGAACCACACTGGAAGCACTACCTTTTAAATACAAAAAAAAAAGATCTTAATCGGTTCACCCACTCAAAAGGTTTGAGGCAATAAACATAAAAAATATATATATAGTCGATTTGATAACCATTTCTTACAGACGTCGATTAAAATCCGAAAAAATCTCAGCCATACTTGATACATTGGGGTTTAAGAGTTAAAAATTAAAAACCATATTTAAATATACTTAAAACTAAACTTAATAATAAATATCATCACAACGAGAAAACACAATATCATCTAGTTACATTGACTAGTTTTTTTTTTTCAGCTTCACGCTGTATCCCGCACACAGAGCAGGGTAGGCATAGTGAACCTAGTGTTACGATATTCTGTTCCCCAAATTCTGCCGAATTCTGGAGGTGTTGCGTGTTGAGTGGCAGAACTCAACGCCGTTCTTTGCTTCGAGACCAGAGCGAAGAAATGAAATTGTAAACGTAAATAAATAATATATTTATATATTTCAAGGTGGCGATCTTGAGTGGGGATCGAACCCACAACCGTCGCGTTACAGTTACAACCCTGTTACGGTCTTTTTTTATTACAAAACTAACGCACAAATAACATATCGTATGATTCGACGGTCACTGCGTATTATGACATGTCAAAAGAGAAGGTATACAAGAGAACGGAATAAATGCTCGTCTTCTCTTAATAACATAACATAGAAAATTATAAATTTATAGTATATTCACTTGTTTATCTTTAGCTTCACGCTGCATCCCGTACATAGCAGGGTACGCAAGGGGAACATCTAGTGTTAAAACACTCCGTTCCCCACTTTCTGACAGATTCTTAAGAGGTGTCGCCAGTCGAGTACGGATCTTAATGCCGCCGAGAAAATGAAAATATTTAGTATTTAATTCCCAATGTTTTTAAGAGCAAGATGAAACTCTATTCGAGAATTTATAAAATCTTTTGACGTGACCGTTTATTCGTTGGGGCCGACGAAACGTCTATCTGACAGACAGTATGATATTGGTTTTTGAAAAAAAATATTTTTAGAACAATTCCATTTTCACATTTACTTAGTAAAAATGGCGCTACAAGAAAAGAGATATTATTTTTAATTAATTTTATATATTTTACATTTTTATTTCGATATCAAACATTTAGGGTAGTATAAAAATATATCTACATTTTTTTTTTCATTTTACATATAAATAAATGATCGCAACAAATCCCTTGGAAAGCTGTAAATATATTAACAGTCTGTTGTGAGCAGTCTTTTAAGCAAGCAGTGTTAGGGTAATGGCAACACTAATTGACATAATTGTATTATGTATCTCTATTTTATATTTATGTATATATAATAATCTAGGATTTAGGACCTTGGCTTCATATTGATATAGAAAATCTAATTCTAAATTGGTTCCAAAAGATGATTTGACAGTCCTTTTTTTAATATAGATTAAAAAATCACAGTCTATGACGTGATACATGCAGTTTTTTGAATTCGGCAGATTAAGCAAAAATAGCGTTTTAATATTAAATTAAAGCTTACCCCCAGTTTTTTTAAAATGCTTTTATAAAAGAAATTAGGAACAGAAAGTAATTTGGCACTAACTTTACGGAAGCAGTTGATCACTTTTATTTTATTAGCTACCCTTTTTTTATATTAAAAAGATCGTTTCTCAAAACTTTTTATTAATATCTATATAAAGTACATAATTTTTTATTTTTTAAATTTTTTTATGTATCCGTGGATTCAATTTCGACATATTGATTAATACATTTTATATTTACATCTAAATATCAGTGTTATTCTTAAAATATATTTACATTTAATTCGTAGTAGCATACTACGGTAGTTACAACTAAAACAAAATTACAACAATCATAATAAAAGTACGGTAACAGAGTCGATACCCGAAAGCTTTTTAAATTAAGGGTTAATTGCAAAAAAATTAATCAAATGACAAAATAGTTGGCACTAACTACATATAAAAAAATAAAGAGCCTCTATAAAAATATTGCTAAATAATCAAGTACGATAGGCGATGATAAATGTCAACTTCATTTTTGCTTTCATAATTCATACAT
>JBAIZZ010000330.1:671330-725242 GCA_037355905.1 Heliconius aoede
TTTTTTGTTTTACCTCGTTGTCATTCACAACAGGCTTCCTAGTTTTATTGTTCAACTTTTCAGTTGCTTCAAATTGTTCTAGGAGGGAATTTAAGTTATTCGCTTCTAGTACTGGTATGACAGCATCATTACAAGATTCCACATCTACAAAGTCATCTGCCTCAGGTTTTATATCTGGTTCTTTTTTAACTGAAGTTTTTTCTATACAAAATTCTAAAACATTTGCAACTGGTATTGGCGTTGATGTGCATTGTCTAACTGATAACACAGAGGAGTCTACATTATCGATTATTGAATCGACAGGACGATCTATATCCATATCTTGGGTACTTAAATCATCTTCTTCTTTACTAATGGAATTTAGTTCAGTTTTATCTGTTATAAGAAAACTATTTATATCTTCTTCAGTCAAAGTACGAGGAATATCATCACTTTTCATACTATTGGATTTTTCTTTGTCATTTTCAAAAGTAAGATCAGATAAATCAAGATTTAAATCCTCGAAACTTAAACAAGTTTTGGCATCAGCCATATCCATACAAAGATGCATAGGAGAATGGGGTAGGGAGACAGAACATGCTTTTTGCGCGTTCTTTAACTTATTGTAGGGTATATCTTCTAGAAGATAACGCTTTAATTCTTCTATGTTAGGGAGAACATCTAAATCCGATTCATTCATCGAAACTTCGGCAATAGGATCTTCTGTATCTATTAACTCTTCTGTCTCTTTCTCGTCGTCTTCGTCCTTATCAACAGAAGTATCAGGCGAAAATATTTGTTCAGGCAGAGTTTTTGATATCCGAAAATCAGTATGAGCTGATATTTGGTTTTTTTTAAACAGCAGATCTACGTTTGCTTTCAAATCGTCTTTGGGATCTTTAACGAAATATTCATCAACATCTGTAACGATTGGTTCATCTTTAACTTCCAATATTCGCTTTTCGTCTTTTATAAAATACTCATCGACATTTGAAACAACTGGTACATCAATATTGATATCTACAGAATCTTGGCATGTATTGTTAGCTTGATGATTTTTGGGTATTTGACTAGTATGAATTTGATTTTCTGATTGACCACCATCATCATCTTCTTCGTTATTACAATAATCTTCTTGATCCTCGTCTGAAGTAGCTTCTAGATCTAAATCAGGATCTACAGCGAAAACTTGTATAACATCGTAATCGTCACCCTCTACAAGTGAAGTTTCCTCAATGTTATCCGAATCCAATTCCTCTACATGATCATTATATTCCGAATTCCTATCATCTATAATAACTTCATGTACTTCTATAGTTTCATCTTCTTCTATCTCTATACCAGTGTCTTGATTCGTCTGTGTAATATTTACCTAAAAGTAGTTTATTTATTTAAATAATAAAATTTATTAAATATAATTTAATAAAATTAATAAAATTTCTAAAACAACAATGATTATCAATAGAAAAACATTTAAGAAATCTTTAGAATTTGAAAGTAGCAGAAAGTAGACAGTAAGTTGAAATGTCATATCTCTACTTCAAATCCATCAATCAAATCCATATCTCTACTTTACCTTTCAAACATTTTGCCCACTAAGCCATATGTTATTATAAGGCTACATTAAAATACTTAATTACTTACAATTACATAATTTATTATTTTAGCATCGCTATAGTTGGGGGGCACATGTCTATTGCTTATACAAACTTATGACTAAGTGGTAAAGGCATTTATTTGGACAGTGTCCAAAAGATATGGGTTTCAAATCCCTATACATTAAAACCTTATTACATTTATTTTTTATCATATTTTCTAAAACTTTCTTTTATCCTTAGTGTGTAGTGATACTAGAAAAATATTAAAATTCCTAAAAAACTACAATTAGGAAAACAAAATTTCCCAAAAAAAGAAATTAATCTGCCATCTTTGATGTACTTACATTTTGATTGTGACTCCACACTCTATGCCTTTCCTGAGGGTCCCAATACTCCCCATTTATTGCCTCATATTGGTTAGCCCTTTGACTCTGAGAATATTCTGGGCTATTTTGATTACAACTGCTTTCAGAGGAGAGTGATTCACTTGTGGATCTCATTACTTTATGTCCGATGCTGCAGTAGGCAGCTTGGTGGTACATATTTAATATATGTGACTCCATCTCTGTAACAAAAATAACGAATAATAAATTAAAACAAGTAATTTTAGTAAATATTTCATAAAAATATATCAGCTTCACACCTTATCCCCCACACAGCAGAGTAGTAAGCACCTGGTATTAAGATACTCTATTCCCCTTTCTGCCAAATTCTAGAGGCATTGCTGAGAGGCGGAACTAAGCGCCGCGCTTTGTCTCGACACCAGAGCGAAGAAATGGAAATATAAATAAATATTTCATTTCCTAGATGCCGACGTGGCGCAGTGGCACAAGGGTGTGGCGCGTAAAAGCGACGGTTTTGGGTTCGATTCCCACTCGAGGAAGTGAAATATTTCTATACATTTATATTTCCATTTTTCTTCGTTCTGGTGTCGAAGCAAAACGCGGCGTTGAGTTCTGCCACTCAACACGCAATACCTCCAGAATTCGGCAGAAAGTGGGGAACAGGGTGTCTTAACACCAAGGTTCCCTCTGCCTACTAGTCTACCTACTAGCTAATATAATATATTAATAATAACACAAACTAAATTTATAAATAAAATAAAAAGTAGCAAATACTTATATACAAACTAAACTTATGATAATGAATAAGTATACATAAATGATAGACATGATATACATATATAAATGAAGTGCAGTGGTTTTACACATATAAAAAAACTGTCTGAATCCAGTTAATTAATTGCGAATTCACAATAGCGAGTAAATGTTTTTTCAATTGCGATTTAAAGGACATAAGGGAAGTACTTCTTTGGATAGGGATAGGCAGATGGTTCCAAA
The DNA here is from genome assembly GCA_037355905.1 of Heliconius aoede. Lineage (NCBI taxonomy): Eukaryota > Metazoa > Arthropoda > Insecta > Lepidoptera > Nymphalidae > Heliconius > Heliconius aoede. Next base: position 674,248 of record JBAIZZ010000330.1, read on the forward strand.
GTGACGAGTGTATACAGTGAAGGATTTCTGAAGGAATTTGATATTGCTCATAGGTATGTCAAGCACTGGAACAATGCACGACCGCCTAGATTGTGGCCCGCTAAAATGGGAACATAGGTAAGCAGATAAATTATGGTAATTAAGGATCTTGAAAAGTAATGTAAGGATATATTGCTAAGTACAAAAATAATATTTTGTGTAGTATCAAAATTACTAATTTAAGAGCTCAAATTCTTTAAAATTGATCAATTGCCAAACTTTAAGGTAAAATAAAGGTCACGCTACAAAACTATTTTCATTTTTCATATATTATATACACTAGTGATTTTTTCATATATTATATGCACTTCGATTTCCCACTCAGGGGAATGAATTATTTTCATTTCCTCACTCTGAAAACAATATAAAGTGCAATACTGAATTCTGCCACTCCACATACTATTCCTTGAATATTGGGGACCCTACCCTACATTCATGTCTTAGCACTAGGTTCCCTCAACCTCCCCTGCATGCTATATGTGTGATTCAATGTAAAGCAAAAATAAATACAAAACACTAGTTATATTAAAGAACCTTAGTTCAAAAAAAATCTTTTGTTTTGCCAAATAAGTTACACTATACAAATTGTTTAGTTCCCGAACTCAAGGTCATAAGAACATTGAACTTAAATAATAGACACAGTAAAGTTATTGGACTATCATACTATTAAGATGTTACATATTACTTGTGAATTGCTGTGTAAAATAATATACAAAACTATACATTTCTTGTCAGCATTTTAATAAATTATATGAATCATCTATTAATAGCTATGATATTAAAATTTTAATAATTAGAGCTTCTTTATTTTCTAATATTTTAATTATAAAGATATGTGCTATAATCTTCTGCAATGTCTATATTAAATTTGAAAAAAAATATTATTTATAAACAGATTTTATGTCACATTCTCTTTATAATACTTTACACAATTAATATAGCAAAAACTTTTTTCTTAGAACAAAAAAAATATGTATGTCAGTTATCTGTCACCATGTCCATTTAACAACAATAGAAAATATTATTTTATAAAAAATTGTAAAAACCTTGTAAAACAATTTCAACTCAAAAAAACAGTTATTCAAGGTATATATATACATATTTAGGTTAAATGATTTATTGTAGATTTTGTGATATTAATAGATAGTCATAGTTTTCTTAAAAATTTCATGCATATCACATGAGCAAAGACCACTTAGTTTTATGATACTCAAATTTTATTGAAAAAATGTTTAGGGTTATAATTTAACAAACATATACAAGTTGTTTTATATAACAATAATATAGTATACTATATAAGTATAGTATACTTAAATAGTAATAAACAAAAAAGTTACTAACAGAGTTTATTTTAAATAAACATACTTTAAATAGTTGAAATATGGAGAAACAAAATAATTATTATTTTGTTACAATAGACTACATGATACAGTAGAACAGCATCAAACGGTAAAAATTTTTGGTTATGGGTTCAATACCTGGTACTGCTGGCTTGCTAAGTGAAAACAAAGTGTGACATTGAGTTATACCAATGAAAACACATTGTCTAAAATTCTAGCAGAATGTGATCTTGATCTGATCTGATCTGATTTTATTGATTCTTTACCTATTTACCATATGCAGAATGCAATGTAAAGCTAATATGAAACCCTTTAACCTACTTTTACATGTACTTTTTAGTAAAAAGGTTTACTAATAACCATCCCACATAAAAAGTACACACAATATTTTCACTACTCATGACAGTGTTAATAGTAAGTTTTGTATTTAAATTATGTTATTTAAATACTTTTATACATATTAATTCATTTTTTTTCCTAATCACTATTAATATTGTTATAAAAGAAAGAAATAATGTCTATGAAAAATATATATCATTTTACTGAATTGCAAAAGAATATTTAATATTTGCTTAATATTACAAAAAAATTAAGCTTATTTGTTTCTTATTAAATTACAGAAAACTGAAATAAGGAACAAAAACTCTATTTGTTAATATTTTTTAATTATATTAACTATATTTCTTCCTAAATTGAATAACATTTGTAGATTTGTTATCAACCATCAACCAAGGTCCTATATGCGATACTGTCAATCTATGGGAGATAGCAGTTAAAATTACACACATCTGTCAAATGAAAGCAGATCATGTGACATAAACATGGTATTCATGCCAAAAAATGCCATTAAATTATCTTCGAACCGCATTACTACTACCAAACTTGATGTATATAACGGTTATTAAACTAACAATAAAAAGTGTAGCAAAAAATGACCACGACTTAAGTTTAGGTTAAGTCCGAAAAACGAGCCAGATTTTGATAAAGTTTTAAATTAAACAGCACGGTATCAAAAGCAAATAATTTAATAATAAGATATATTCTGATAGTAATACTTACTTAATACTTATGTAAAACAAAATAAACCTTAACCGAATGACATAAAACGCGCGCACTCCATCCTAACCTTGATAACGAAAAAGGCTGATACAAGTTTCTAGTTCAAGGTCCCGTGAAAAAACTGAAAAGTCACATGAAGGCGTTACACAAACAAATCTGAAATATCATTGCAACCCGCACTGAAATCTATTTTGAGACAAACAACAGACGAAAAAAGCACTAACCTTAACAACCTCAAGTGACGGCTTCAGCCATGTAAATAATTTCGTTGATATTTCACTATGTACACACTATTCACTTATAATATTTTTATATAATATTTTTATAACACTCTCAGGCACATTACAGTCCAATATTTTATTAGTTTTTCGTAAAAAAATTAACACTTGACGAAACATCACATGCTACAAACTTCACGCACGACAGCAATTCTTATTTACAATGTTGCCAGACTTTATATTTTTTGACAGCTGCCACTGGCACATGGTTTAAAAGTTGAAATTAAAAAATAAACAAGAACTCGTAATATTTTTTATAAAACTATTAATAGTTTAATAAGACAAGTTTTTTTTAACAAACATATAACGTATAAGTAAACGATAAAAACAACAAAACAATGAAAATATCTATGTATACATATCAAATAATTATTATAGTTTCTTAAAATGATTACTTATATTGAGAATTACCAAAAATAGTACATTAGAAGCAACTTTTCTCGTGATTACAAATCATAACCTCAGAACTTTTTCAACAAATACATACCGGGAAGTGCAATGCCCTACATATTTTTTGCGTAAATTGAGATAGCAACAACGGTGACGCGTGATTATTTGGAGTTAATTACGATGCCCGCAAAAGTGGCTTGTTTAACCTTATACGAGTACAGAAGTCGCTCAATCTGCCTACATTTATAACTTTTTTTACCATTATACATAGTACATTTTTTTCATAAAGTATAAATGTTAATTATTTTTTTACAACTGTTAGTAAATTTAAGTCTATTGTTTTCTTTTATCGTTGTAATAATTAATATTAGTGTTTGTATTTGTTTCGTCGCTATCATTGGTCTTTGTATCCAAAGGTTGTACTTAGAATAAAAAAAATATTTACATAATTACATTTTTAGTTTCGTTAAAATAATAACTTATATTTTATTCATTTTTGTGTGCGACAATTGAAAACACACAGATCAGATTTTTTTAGATTATATTTATATGTAATTTAAAAAGTAAGAATCTAGCTTAGCCGTTTTTGAAACTTAGCTTAGCCCTTTCATCTGATACCTCACTTGAACTAGCAGCTTTAATGCCAACCTTTGCCCGCGTTTCAGGCTATTATTTTTTAGGACTTAACCACAAATGTATAGTTTTCAGATTTTTTCCTACACTACCTGTAGATACTAGCTGCCAAATTCATAATTCCAGGTTCCAGAAATCTACTAATTTTGATTCCCTTTAAAGTGTCGAAATACGCGTTTTTTGCTATATAAACGGCCATATCTCTTTCTTTTTAAGCAAATGTAGAAATCAATAATGTAATGAGTTTACTTATTAGATGAAACATATGTAGCAAATATCATTTAAATAAAAGAAAACTAAAAAGAATTATTTTTAATACGCACTTTTCATACTTTTCCACTTATATTAAATACTAATTTGATGAATGTTTTTTTGAAAAAAAATAGGCCTTGTTTCAAATTTTCATTTCTTTTATGTGTTATAACGTAAAAAATCTGTTGTAGAAAATATTTGATAAAAATAAAATAATTTACATAAGGTTTAAAGAAAAATTATACTGTAATTTAAAAAACCAAGGCAAATACACTTATAATAAATAAAAAAAATTTTAAAATAAAATATGGTACGTACCTTTATAATATATAATAACTATTACTTTTCTTATTCCGTAGTATTCGTTATTTAACGTCCATTTTTTAAATACCAAGCGTGAGCTGCTTGATATTTAACTGCACTCACTAAAATATTTAGCAATTTAACACTCAAATTAAATAAACAAGAAAATAACTTTCTACAGATGCTTCCTGTAACACTTTAAAAACTGTAATGAAATATTTACTGGACTTCGTTTACAAGTAAACTATGTTTTGCTATTATTATTAGATCCTAGAACAAAAGAATGGCAATTGTATAGAATTGTAGATAACTGGAACCTTTTACCTGCTAGTGTAGACAATAGACATGGCGGCGTCTTTGCAAATTCATATTTTTAATGATAGTAGTTAACCCTAATCAGTAGTTAACATTTAGAAATGAAATAATTATTTTATGTAGTTATTAATGATTTTATTACACGAACAATGCCGTATTGGAATTTACGTAGAACTCATATTATATTCCTCTCTATAGATAAGGAATTATATTTAAATCTTATATATAATAGGAATTTCTTGGGACTTATAGGTATGCCATAGGGGCATAAGATCTTCATAAAAATGCGGTATATAATTAAATATATATCTTTATGTAATAAACAAGATGAAAAGTAAGTAGTGTTTTAACTAGGTGATAGTTATCGAAATTATATAAAAATATTAAACGTCTAATTACTTATTGGTGGAATGTGATTGGGAAATGGAGCAATTATTTCGCTTTTTATATTAAGACAAGTAGGGTTTCTACTATAAGAAACTGTAATCAGATCAGTTCCCTCTGCCTACCCTGCTGCGCATCCCGCACACAGCAGGGTAGGCAGAGGGAACCTAATCGTAAGACAGTCCTTTCTCTACTTTCTGCCAAATTCTGGAGGCATTGCGTGTTGAGTGACAGAACTCAACGCCGCGCTTTGCCTCGACATCAGAGCTAGAAATAGAAATATTATTGTAAATAAATATTTCACTTCCTCAAGTGGGAATCGAAGCCACAACCATCACATTACAGTCACAGTCTTGTGCCTTGTGCCGCTGCGCCACGACGGCCTCTATAATGTGTGTCAACTGTGTAATGCCTATAAAAAAAATTGTGTTTTCAACATTAATGTGGCATGACTAAGTAAAAAATACAGTTTAAGTTTATATTTGTTATATTAATAAATTTTATATATTGCAAAAATATTATATCGTAAAAATTGTAACCGTTACAATATTGACTTTTCGCTAACAACAGTTGTAAATTCAAAACAGTTCGAATTCGAACTTTTCTTAATTTTTAACCAACTTCCAAAAAGAAGGAGGTTCTCAATTCGTAGGAATCTTTTTTTTTTTTAACTTTATACATTGTACAAGCCTAACTTGGTCTTGCTTTCCAAATGATTCCAAAAAATTGCAGAATGGAGTGTCTTATCACTAGGTTCCCTCTGCTCGAACTGATATTTGCGGGATTCAGCGTGAATCTAAAAATATATAAAAAATTGTAATTGTATTGCCTAAACAGATGTCACGTCGAACCAGCCACGACAAAATAGCAATGAGTGAACATTCAAGTCTCTTAGAATGCATAAAGGAAGAACAACCATCGACTACTCCCTCAACAGTTATAAAGAAATCATCAAATATTTCAAATAACGAAGAAACAGAAAATAATGATGATGAAAAAGTCATTAAATGTCCATGTAAAGGTAATATATATATAACTAAAATATGTTTTTAGCTTCACCATGTATATCACACATGGCATAAGAGGCAGAAGAAAACTGGGAACTTTGTGTTACGTCACTTCGCTCTTATTAAGACACTTGCGTTGACCACATGCATATGCACATGGCAATGCATATTTCCTCGTATCTAGAACGAGAAAATTCAAATATTAAATATGTAATTTCCTCGAGTGAGAATCGGACTCGCAACCTGTCAAGTTTACATCGGCACGATGATGCCCCAGCGCCATGACTGGCCTCCACTATAAAAAAATATAACAGTTTATTTTCTTTTTTTTTTGCTATGCTTATAGCATTTCATAAACTTGATAGTAGTACAATAGTTTTTATACTATTCGAAAATAAATCAAAAAGTCGTAAACAGAACGAAAAATAGTTTAATGGTCACGATCCGTCCACCATTTTTCTCCATCATCACTTGAATAATATAAAATTGACTTAGGACTTAAATAATAATATTACATAAAAACTAGCAAATCAAAGTAAAAGGAATGCTATAAATGTTTGCTTTGCTTTCCTTTTTAACTTAGGCGAGGCTTATTTCGCAAAAGCATATGTAGTATATTTTTTTTCACACACAAAAAAAAAATATTTTTAAACTTTAAATATTTAACTTGTAATCGATAACAAATGTGTTGTGTTAAACATGAATACAACCAGGTAGTTAACGAATAAACAAAGAACGAATTCGAAAGAAACGCAGCTTTTTATGTTTTACCGCCAATAGGTCAATTCCAATGAAAAGCACATTTTAAGTACGAAAAGAATAGAGCTTTTGTCTTTCGTTAGGCTGTAAAATGATTTTTGCGAAAACAATAATTAAGTTATAAATCGTTTGTGAAGCTTATATTTAATATGAAGATTAGTTTTATTTGTAAATAGTTTTTGTATTGTCTGTATTATTCTTACAGATTTGAAAGGTTTATTTAGGTAAAAATTTTTTAGCTCCACGATGTATCCGGCACATAGCAAGGCAGGGGCAGTTGTATGTTCTATCCAATGACATCGATAAAAGACTGTAGCCCTAACTTTATTTGCGTGGACCACGAAACGAAATAACCCATATACTTAAATAACAATATAGCTTGTCCTCGTGCCGATGTGATTTTTGGGAAAGCTACATTTTAAATGTCTACGCGTTGTAGTTTGTATTGTGCGATGTGTGACAGTCATTCAATAAAGAATATACGACAAAATATGCCCAGTAGTGTTTTATTATTATTCAACTATGTACCAGCGACTATGAGCGTTATGGTTTAAATTTCCATACGTTCTTTCGTTCTTCTTTCTTGATATGTTATTTAATTTATTCACATATATATTATAGCCGCGCTAGATGCAGAACGTGATCAAAAACATGCAGAAGAAATTGAAAGATTATTGAAAGAAAAAGAAATGAAAATGGAAGAAGAATTCAAAGACCGCATTGAAAGTGAGATGGAATATTTGAAAGAGCGATTTGAATATATTTTGCAGTACGTATTATTGCTTTTATATATCATATTATTGGAGCCTTTGTGGCTCAGTGGCACAGCGTTTAAAGTGTCAGCTGTGGGTTCGTCCCAACCGGGGGACGGAGACTATTTTTACTTCTCCACTAAGAAGAAGGTAAGCGCGGCAATTTTAGCGTAAAACTCTTCACTCTACGTCCGTGTCATATGCGGGCTTCACGTAACGAATATATAAAAGTATATATGGCAAAGAACAGAATAATCAGAGGGAACCTAGTGCTAAGACCCTCCGTTACCCACTTTCCGCCGAATTTTTCGAGGACGACAAAGATAAGAACGGCTGTTCCATCTTTTTTTTATGGTGAAGGACACGGTAAACGAGCGTTCGGGTCACCTGATGGTAAGTGATCACCGTTTTAAATGCTGGGAGTGGTATTAATCCGGTCGAGTCTGCTCATGCGTGTTGCCATTACTGGCGACGTGACTCTACCACACGTACTTTAGTCGCCTCTTACGACACCGACAGTACTAGGGTGATCCTATTCTAGGCCGGGATCACAACGCTAATTAAAGATTTCCACTTAACAGATTAAAGATTAAAGATTTCAACTTAACAGATTAAATTAACCTAATATTATACCTATATGCTTAATGCTCATAAAGAAGAGTAAAAATGGGCGGTTTAATGTGTGCGGGTTCGAGTCATGCTCCGTTAAAATATTTATACTTTTCATAATACTTTTAAATATTGATATTCTGGGCGTGAGGCATGTTTAAAATTGTATTGTACTGGTATTATTTGGTTATAACGCTAAAATAAAGTAAAAGACAAAAGAGAGTTTATAACAATACACCAATCAGTATACGTAGAATAGCCGATCTTTTCTCACTTAGGTAGGCTTAGGTAGATTGTTAGTAGTTTTTACCTGATGTCTAACCTTGAAGCAGTATTACCGATTACGTTCCTTCAGTTTCGTTTAGTTTAAAATAAAAGTATAAATGAAGTAGTGGTAAAAATTATGCAGACACAATGTGCTAGCGATGTGTCCGCTTCTGGGGTTTTATTCACCAGAGCTGATACCTCACTTGAACTAGCAACTTTAATACCAAATGTTGCCTCCTTATAAGGCAATTTATTTGTTAGGATTTAACTACAAATGTATTGTTTCAGATTTTCTCCTGAATTAGTACTACCTGTAATTGCCAGCTGGCAAATTTTATAAATCTTTCATCGAGCGATAACACCCTATCAATTTTGATTCCGTTTATAGTATCGAAAAACTTAAATATTTGCAACATAAACGGCCATGTATATTTTTTTAAATAAATGTAAAAATACGATGTTTTCACGAAACCAAGGGACCGTACTAGAGTAGTTAGATCTGAGTGTATGGTTTTAATTTCAACTCTATATCTCAAAGCGTTACTGTGGTCTTATAAGCGTTCCATTATTCCTTTAAATGTACGGAACCCTAAAAATAGCTTCACGATGTATCCCACACACAGCAGGGTAGGTCGAGGGATCTTAGTGTTAAGGCACTCTGTTCCTCATTTTCCGCCAAAATCTAAAGCCATTGCGAATTGAGAGACAGAAATCAACGCCGCGCTTTGTCACGACATTAGTTCGAAGACATGAAAATATAAATTTAAATAAATATTTAATTTCCTCGAGTGAGACGCGAATCCACGACCTGTTTCGTTTACAGTCTCAAAGATATAAAGAAAGGATGATGAATTAAGCAACTTAATATTTTAATTTCCTCACTGTAACGACGCAAAGCGCGGCGTTAAATTTCGCAACTCAACACGCAAACCTCCAAAATTCGGCAGAATTTGGTGAACAGAAGTGTTTTAATGGAGACGGTGTCTCTCAACATTAGAGTACCCGGTTCCCTCTGCCTACACTTGGATGTAGCGTGAATTTAAAAAAAAATACAAAAAACGGCTTCTTTCGGAAATTCTATAAAAAAAGTATTTTTCCCAGTAACGAGCAAGTCCGAGCATCTTACATGTTAAGAGAAGCTCATAGAGAAAGACAAGAGAAGATATCAGCACTACAGTCTCAGTTAGAATGTAAGAACTTGGCCGGCATTATGTATGTACTATGTTCGGAGAGACGGAGATGTAAGATGGAGAAGATGAATTTGTGTGAAGGTTAGATTTTTTATATCTTCATGTATTCAGCTTAGAGAGAATATATATTTAAAATACTCCATTTTTCTTCGTCTTGTTTAGTGTAAATATAGCTATTTGTTATATTTATTTTGTTATTTGATATTTACTGAGACATCACAGACACACATTCTTTCTCACAGTTTCAAGAATATAAGAAATAAAATGTGTGAAATTAAAAACATACAACTATCGTATAAAAATCCTTAAAATGAAAACAACCGCAGTCATCATTAATAGATAATTCCATAATTTTATGTGGCGATATGTCATAATTTCAAATTTTTTGTTAGATAGACGTTCATCTTGTGACTGTTATAGGATTTTACAAATGTGATAGAGTTCAAAGTAACTACAAATAAATAATTTGCATCACTGTGTAAAGTTTAAAACTTTCTATGGTGGAACATTGTAATTGTAGAGCTAGAGGCGGTTCCCCATTTTCAGCCAAATTCTGGAGGCATTGCCTATTGAGAGGTGGAATTCAACGCCACGCTTTCCTTCGCTACCAAGTCCTAGTCCTTTTTGGTTCCGAGGAATAAAAATATTAAATATTTTATTTCCTCGAGAGGGAATCGAACACACAACCTATAAAGGCACTCCTGTAGAAAAAACGAGGGGCGGAGTTCCGCCAGTGAAGTTATTGCTAAAATTGGATGGAAAGTGAGGAATGGAGCATTTTAACAATAGGTTCTCTGGTACCTACCACGATTTAGTGACATGACAGTCAGTAATCCACATTAGGGCGTTTTTAACTTAAAATCATAATAATACAAGAAATAATTATTTTTATAATTCATAGAATACACTAACTACATAAAAAATTTGCATAAGCTGTTAACTGAAAGTCAAGCATTGATATTACACCTCTCTAGAGGATACAAGACCGCGGGCAGAGTAGATTACGAATGGAGGGAGAAAATGAAGAAATTGCTTAAGCATGTACGTAATCTTTATGTTACATTAATATTCCTTTACGTCGTATCCTATTCGTTATTGTTAATTTATTTAACAAAAAATACTAACATTATATGGCCCTTGTCATTTTTTTTTTAATAGAAAATATATGACATCTTTTTCGCCGATTTCAAAGGTTAGAGAACGTGGCCGTTACGAAAAATATTCTTTACGCATTATACCTAATGCCTCATTCAATTGGTTTAAAGACGACAAAAATATTTATTTTTAACACATATACAGAATTTATCACCGCAATCAACCTATTTGGCAAAGGTCCAACGTTGATAATATCTTTAACTTTTTCTAAATAAAATAATATGAAAAAGTTGGCAGCGGTGGGATTCGAACCCACGCCTCCGAAGAGACTGGTGCCTTAAACCAGCGCCTTAGACCGCTCGGCCACGCTACCCATATCATCTATAATATTAAAAAAATATAGTATCTAAAATTTATCGGGACCGTCGTGGCGCAGGACCACCATCATGCGACCGTAAACACAATAAAGCAAAGAGCGTTATTGAGTTGCGCCACTCGACAAGCAATGCCCCAAAAATTCGACGATTGTCTTAACACAAGGTTCCCAGGTTCAAATCATATAATAAATGAAAATTAAATAAAAAAAAAAACTTTTTCAATATATCCTTGTATTGCCGTCGTGGTACACGATAGTCAAATTCAATTGCCGCTTCATAAATAGACTATAAATTTATATTTCATTTATCATGATGTAAAATTAAAATTTACCCTAAACTATTATTATAGATTATATTTTCTTAGAGATAAAAGATATTGGAAGGTAACAATATCCATAGTGGAATTAATTTAAACAATAATGTCAACGATGCATTACAGTTTCAAGCCTTCGTGAGCGATTTCAACGGAGGGACAACGGAAACTAATCAATTTTTGTATGACATAACGAATTGGCTTAAAATTAAAGCATCTGTTGAAGACAATCCCTTAGAAGATCCTTGTGATAAGGATGAAGAGATATCAGTCAAAGAAGGCACGTTTAATAAACCTAATTGGCTATTATACTTTCAAACGGCACCTGCAAGGTTCCATTTTTTATAACATTCTTAGGGTTCCGTACTTCAAAAAATCAAAAGCTTTATAGGATCACTTTGTTGTCCATTTATCTGTATGTCAGTCTGTCCTCAGTCAATCTAAAGATCACGTGGAGGTATTAAGTTGAAACAAACTATCAAACTAAATATAAGAGTGATCATTTTATACATACGGTATGATGTATGAAAGTCTTGAATTGTCTAAATTGACAACTTATAATACAAATAAAGGGAATATTTCAAGAAATGTAAATTTAGTTAGCGAGAAAAGGAGGTTAGAAAAATTTCAATACAGACTAATGATTTTAGTTGATTTTATAGAAAATAAATGCATCCGCCCACAAACTTTAATTTGTCAATTTTTATTAGTCACAGTCCTGTTGACCCCACAATTATTAAATTGCTACGGAACACTCGGTAGGTAGGTCACTTGGCTGATTCTTTTTATTTTTCTTATAATAACCGTTACACCGCTTGAGATAATAAAATATAAGACGTATTGTATAATTTTATACCTGACGCGATAGTGACATAATTAAGACAATTGTTTATGTGTAGCAGGACAGTGTATAGACACTCCGATCCATATTTTCCACCGAAGTCTGGAAGCATTGCGTGTTGATTCACGGAACTCAACGCCGGGCTTTGCCTCGACACCAAAGAGAAGAAATGAAAATATACATTTAAATAAATAATTTCATTTCTTCGAGTGGGAATGAAATCTATAATCAGTCGCGTTTACAGTCACACCAATGTTCGCCCTCTATACAGTTTTTATATTAAGACGCGCCTGTCCTTTTCATATTGGGATAAAAAAGTAAAGGTAACCATTTTCTTGAATGAGAATCAGACCCCCAAGTGTTTACTGCGTTTACAGCCAGACATTGACTGTGACAAGATGACCTTAAATTTAAATTATATTATATTTTTAATGTAATTATCCTTCTCGCTTATCAGAGCCGAAGCAAGAACAGCCCTGGTACGAATTATTAGACGGTGACCATCCGTTTGTAATGTATGGCGACATATCCGCATTAAAAACCTCAGAAAGACGTGAAATACTGAAAAATATAAAAGCTGCTAAAACAGCGCCTGAGCAATGGAAGGAATATGGTTAGTTTTTTTTAACAGATAATTACAGATAATTAAGCGACTTAAAGGATTTTTTTTAATTTACTAAAATTTTTAAAGTCTTTATTTCCGGAAGAAAAAAAAACAAAAGCCGTATTAATTTTTTACCTAACGGGATTTAAGCCCACGCCTCTTGGAAACGAGCACTATATCATTGGAACTTAAAGAATGATTGTAATCCCGTAATTTATGGAGATAAGTAAAAGCTAGTGTAGTAATGTAAAGAAAATTAATGTGTTGATATTTTTTTTATCAGTTTTCAACGAAATGTCTCTAAAATCGGAGTGTCCCAACGCAGATGCGATTAGTCACGAATATTTGAAACTAAAACCTGAACCTGGTAAATGGGAGTGTACAATGCAAATGGACAGACAGATGCTTTCGCGAAATGTAAGTAAAATTATAGATATTTTTTTTCTGCTTCACGCTGTATCCCGCACACAATAGGATAGGCAGAGGGAACCTCGGTGTCAAGACACTCCGTTCCCCACTTCATGCCATGGTATGGAGACGGCAAATGTTTGACTGTTTGACGGCAAACGTTTTTACGGCTTAATTAACATGAGAAAATGAGTTATTTTCATTTCCTTCTCTTAGAACAAAAACAATTCGTTGCGCGGGGTTGAAGTCCGCCACTCAACTTGTATTGTCTAGAAAATCTCGAGCCAGAATCGAACCAATGACCTGTCGCATTTACAGCCACACTCTATGTCCCTCCGCCTGGACTGGCCTCATATGCACGTTAATCATTTCGATGTTAATGTTTCATGTGTATCACACAGCTCTTACTTATTTAGCGAACATGTAGGTAAAGTTAATATTACATAAAGTATTTTGCTCAGTCTGAATCCAGCCGTCGTGTGACGACAGCGTCTGTGGACATACGAGGGAACATGGGATCTATAATAAAAATGATGTTAGTAATTCCATAAAATATATATTACATTAAATGACCTCAGTATAGAAATTGGAAATATTTTAAGTATTGTCATATTATAATTTTTATGAATTTCATAAAATAAAAGAAAGAATACGAGTCTTTTATGTTAAGTTTGTAAATTTTAACTGTTATAGAGTAATCGAGTAAAATTGGGTAAAAAAATCTTACCTGCGCGAAATGGAACAGTTAAATAATAATTATGTATCTTCAGGAACATTTAACTGATACGTTTTGTAATTAATGTCTCATTAACAGAGAGCACCTAGTATTGGGACACTTCGTTCTCTGCTTACTCCATATTTGGTGGCAAAACTTTTGTTGTAATATAATAATAAGCCCCATTTAACAATAAAATTTGCGAGGGCAACGAAGCAAAGCATTAAACGTCAACCCCCTGCCTACCCTGCGTAGCAGGGTAGCAGGTACAGCCACTTTGGAATAAAGAATAAAATAAAACTCTAATATGAATAATGTGTTCTATTCTGAAACTTTAAATATAATAAATATAAATTTAAATATAAATTATAGTATCATCTTTTTGTTAATATTATTATATAAATATATAAAAAAAATAGATTTGAGACCGTCGACAGTGTTTAACTGTAAACGCGAATTAACGATTGGGAGGGGTACACCTAAACAAATGTAAATGATTCATTCTCCTTTCATTTAGTACATCTGGTGGAACTCCTCTCGCTGGCAGAGCAACCCTCCTCGGCGCCAGGGACTCCATGGAAATCGCATCCACTACGAAATTGGTAAGTATTTATAAATATAATACAAAGATCGTCGTGGGACAAAGTCTGGCTGAAAACGTAACGCGTGACGGCTGTGGGTTTTTGGCGGATCGAAGTAGATATATTTTTCTTGTAAAATTGGTAAAAAGCCTTTTGGTTGTTAAAATATGACAGAAGTGCAGAAATCTAAGTATTTGTAACACTATTATTGTCTAGCGTCATAAGTTACTGAACTTACACATTGAGAAACATTTACCTTTTGTTAAAATACAATGGACAAATTTCATTGAGGAGAGAGCAATTTCTATTCTTTAATTATTTTTTCTTACAACTTTTTTGTTCTGTATAGTTTGAGAGTATGAATGAGATTAGGAAACGGACGGTGGTAATAAAATTTATATGAAGTCCAAATGAGAAATACGTGTAGGTACACACGTCGATGTTTTAAAGTTTAGAAAGCTGAATAAATATTTAAAGAAGTTTTTATTGCAACAGAATATTAACGAAGTAGAACACTTGTGTATATTATTCATGTTATTCTAAATGGGATTTGAACTTATAACCTTTACGTAGTTAAATATGTCTTGTGAGTACCAAGTCAGCATCTGAAGGCATAAAAATATTTCGAAGCATACCTCGTTTAATTTTAATATTGAATTTATATTTAAATTGTAGAATATTTAATGATTAATTTAATAATTAAATTAATTACTAATATAATAATTAATTTTGCTTTCAGAAAGAAAAACATCGTCACACTATCGACCATAGTAAGGTCGTCTTGAATGTTGGCAATAAAATAGTAAGTATTCATTTTTCTTAATTGCTGCAGAAAAATGAAGAATAACTATTAACGTTTTATTGAATATTGCACGTTTATAATATTATATTTTTATTATGATTCCTTTGAGGTGGTCCTGGCGCAGTGATATAGCGTCCGTAACCCTGATGGTTTCGAGTTCGATGCCGATTCGGAATATGATGATATTAAATCATATTTAGGTACACGTTTCCGGTCTAGTAGGCGAAGCGGGGCAGAGGGTATCGTCACTCTACACGTGCCACTCTACACGCCTCAAAAATAGGCGACAAGTGGCTGTTATTTCTTTTTTTTACTTTTTTATTACTTTTTTTGCCAAAACCCTAATATTAAAAGTGAGCAAATACAGAATAATATTAATTTCCGAAAAAAGTACACAATACATTAGACAATCCTTAGGTAATGCTTCTAACAAAAAGACAAATTATTATTACATTCGTTTGTTGTATTACGACGTATGTAATTTTTTTATGTCATCGTCATTTTTGATGTTCTCTTCAAAAATTAAACACTTAATATATTTATATTTTATGTTTTTATGGGCACTGAAAACAATATATCATATTGGAGGACGCTAGGTATATAAAAACAAAAGACAAATATCAAATAATTAATATATATGAAATAAATATGGATGAAATATATATATTTTTTAATTTCTTTTCATCCCTCTGGTAACGAGACAAAGTGCGGCGTTGAGTTATGTTAATAAGTACCCCCTCTGCCGACTCTGCTATATACGGGAAACAGCGTAATAGGAAAAAATACTACAAATAATTATATATTTGAGATAATTATATATTTAAGACAATTCTGCGAATTCCGTTCGTTCAAAGACTGTTTACCGCCTGTTTATCTTCGGGTAAAGCATTTCTTATTCTCTTTTTCTAAATACTGAACTGTTAAAATAACTAGTATTCTATTTTGTTGCTATTTTCGATAATATTTTAATATATTTATAAATAAAAATGTTATTCCCACGTTTCTACGTTTGCAAAAAAAATATGAAATTAAGCTTAAGATTTACATAAAAAATATATATTGTAAAAAATATAAGTTATCTAAACTTTTATATTCATGACTTTAGGATTCCTTATTCCAAGAAGTTCCAGATCTAGAAGAAGAAGAAGAAAAAGAATTTGAAAAACCTGGCATCACATCTAGGTAATTGATATATTTTAAATATAATTGTTTAACAGTTTTAATCACGTATATTAAAATTTTGGGAACCCGACGTTTCGAACTGTACTTTGCGTCGTCCGTAGAGTTGTATTTAAAACAAGTAGTCCCGCGCGGCTTCACAAGATTTGTTCCCACGCGCGCTCAGCCAACGCAGTTGTCCACACGTACATCCCTATCCCGAGTGAATTCGGGGTTAAAAAGTAACCTTGCTCAATAATCTATCCCTATCAGACAGTGATGAGTAAAAAAAATCCAATAAAATTTATACATTAAATCATGAACAACTTATTTTAATAATTCGGACCAAATCGGAAAACAACCAACCAATGATTGAATATATATATATAATATATTTTGATTATTTTAATATTATTTAATATTTTGATATAATTATTTTGATAAAACAATAATTTTTCACAGAGAAACTGCATCAATAATGCGTGACGAGGAAGTCGAAGATGAATCGTTTTCTGCTCTAGGGCGAGTATTTTACAGCTTTTACATTTATAACACATTTGTGTCACAACGAATGTACTGTTAATGAAATTAAGTAAATAAATTTGTGATCAAATGTGAACAATATTTTAGGAGTCTCCACAACGACAGCTTGCAAATAATCCCCTCGCATATACCCGACCAGGACCACAAAATACATAACGAAAAGGTAATCTATACTAATATTATAAATCGGTCGAATTGAGAAGTTCTTTCTTTGTTGGTAGTACGTTTATCGAGGAAGCCATTCTTGAAGAAGGGAGCTTATAAAGATAGACGTGAAGACTTTAAATGGGTTCACAAATATAGCAGGGTAGGCACAAGCGTGCTATTGGTGCGGGTAATATAACATAGAGAATATAGATTCTCCTAGTGTTGTTCTCTTTCCATTCAACTTAGGAAAGAGTCATAGTTTGATTAAAATCGATTCATTATTTTTTTACATAACTATAGGTAGCCACGTATTGCTGGAGGTGATATATTATATAATAAAATTGTTTTAAATGTTTTTATTGACCAAATTTTAACGAATCATTAATCCACTTTTTATTTCCAATCAAAATCAGATTTGTCCAATGGAGAAATGTCAGAAGTTACAAGTAGATTCGTTTATGAGAAGCCTGCCCGCGTATATGCGAGATAGTCCTTTTATGCAATTCGATCAAAGTTATGATAATTATGAGGCTTGTACACCAGGTGAGTTTATATTTCGTTGCTTTGTTAACTCAATGAGAAAGAGTAGTGACTCTTGGCTTTGTGGCATCACCACGAAAACGACAATTAATTTTACTTGTAATAAATGTCTGATCTCAGAGAGTCAGAATTGAACCCACGACAAGGCGAAGGCATAACGGTCAGCTTAGACACTACTAACATCCATTTCTGCAAGTTACATTACCTAAGAGGCCGTCGTGGCGCTGCGGCACAAGAGTGTGACTGTAACGCGACGGTTGTGGGTTCGATCTCCACTCGAGGAAGTGATATATTTATTTACGTTTATATTTCCATTTCTTCGCTCTGGTGTGGAGGCAAAGCGCGGCGTTGAGTTCTGCCACACAACACGCAATGCCTCCAGAATTCGGCAGAAAGTGGGGAATGGAGTGTCTTAAAGTTAAGTTAACTACAGATTATATATATACCTGTACATATTTGCACATGTTATTAATTAAACTATTTGAATAAATACATTACTTATGTCAATATACAACATGGAATAATAATAAGAGTTTATTTACGTTTAAGATCTCATAGATCGTTAGTTAGTAAGACATATATATGTACTTTGTTTGAAGTCGACGACCTCGTGTCTGATTTTACACGTCATGATGGTTGTAGATTCGATTCCCGCTTCAAGAATTGTTTATATTTAGTTATAATTTAAATTTATAGTAAATTTTTACACAATTTTAATTACTGCAGTGATATTAACAATGCAAAATAAATTGAAACAAGAATATATCAATTCCGACGTAGCTCGATAAGAACTTATAGTTTAATTGGTGACGAGTGCTTGGATGGTAAACAGGACACGTGGGTTCGAATCCCGTTTAATTTCTTAAACATTTTTAAACATCTTTACGCTGAGATATTTTTTCACAAGTTCACATATATTTTTCTAATTTTAATCTAATAGAACAACTCAAAGTCCTACAAGCAAGAATTGAAGAAAAAAAGAAAAAGGAGAGAATAGAGTATGCCAAAGAAAGGGAACAGCTTCCCCTCCTATCTTGGGCTCCCAGCATGGAAGGAGTCTGTATACAGACATCAGATGTTTCTTTATCATTACCACCTTGCACTTGCCATGTACCGAGTCCTACACCTGCTTCCACTTCGTCTGTACATATTTATAATGGTAACCTTAATTTTATAGTTGTTTGTACATTTAGAAGTATTAGAATTAGGCAACACCGATGACAAAAGGAAAGAAATATAGATAATATAATAGAGAATGGAAAAATATTACCTAACTCATAGTTTGGACTCCAAAGTGCAGAATTAGTCTGTATACAGACATCAGATGCTTAAACTACTAAAAACTTATTCATTAATCAAGGCGGCAAATTATGTGGCGCAGTGTAACTATTGTAAACGTTGTGATTTCGCTCTCGGTCTCCATTCGAGGGAACGGGAATTATTCTTAAGATTAACTGTTGGACAAAGCAAAGGGTTGACTTCCGCCGGTAGCCTTTATAAATGTCTTTATTTTTTGAGAATGTGGAATACAGTATCTTAACACTCAGATACTTTGCCTACTCTACTATATGAGTAAAAAGTGTGAAGCTTGAATTAGAGAACGTGCGATAAGTTAGAACTTACAATTCCTGTGACATCTTGAGTATGGTGCTTAGTGATCGTTTTTTTATTTCTAGTGGCTGATTTGATACCGATCAAACAAAAAGTAGATGAAATAAGAGCAGAGTGTTTCTTCGACAATAGAATTGATTTCGATCGATTTAAAGTTGTCGGCCAAGATGAGAGCGCTATACATTTGTTAGTAATATTATATAATACTATTTGTAGTTATAAGTTTTTTAGGTAATATAATCTTATTAAAAAACCGCAAATTGTGGTTTGAATTCAAAGGCGACGAAATGAAATATTCAATAAGAAGTGTTGAGGCATACCGCTGCGTTGAGTTCCGCCAGTCAACACGCAATGCTTTCAGAATTCGGTGGAAAGTGGTGAGCCGCGTGTCGCAACACTAGGCTCTGTCTGCATATCCTGTTACATGAGGAATACAGATGAAAAAAATAATTATGGCATTATAGTTAAATACAGTGCCGCGTCTTAATTTCAGGCCGAGAGTGCTTATATAAGGTTATGTCTGCCTGCCTTGCTATAAACGGGATACAACGAGAAAGCGAAAAATTGTTTGCAATGGAATCCAATAAATAGTTAACAAGTTAATTTCTTAAAAAGATTTTAACTCTTTAATTACATATTTATACCTGAAAAATTATACTTATATAAGATTTTACAACGAGATTTGAACTTGCGTTTCTTCTTGAATTAAGTATATTCACGTACTCAAATTACTTTAAAATTAAATATTAATTTTCAGACAAAATATACCAAAAAAAGAAAATATCAACACTTACAAGACTAGACTGCAACAAATAAAAAAGACATTAAAACAACACCCGAGTTTATGTGAAATATTTCAGGCAAATATTCGTTGTTGAAGAGGAAATAAAAATCCCATACATTTTGTACAATTTTATTTCTAAACGAAAAAAAGCTAGCATCTAACAAAATGTAGTATTAAAGTGTATTTTATACTGTATTTAAAAATACTCTAAAATTATTAGCTACATACATTTATTAAAAATAGATATTACAAAATTTTGTATTATTTATTCACTTATTTATCCATCATGATTTTACAAGAACAAAAAAATTTCTAACCGCTCAAATGCCAAGTCAGTCAATACGGAATATCCCAAAAATTGGTTGGTAATAGAAATCCAGAGTGACGCAAGCGAATTATATTTTTGATTACTTTTTATATTTAAAAAATAATTTTAATTATAACAATTCAAAAAATGGATAATAAATTCAAAATTATCATCAAATAGGTACGTATTACATTCTTTTATAAGTAATTTATGTTACGTAATATATATCAGTATCGTTTTCACAAATCTCATTGGCTTCCTTCTCTATAGTAGCTACTATTGTTCCTGATTTTACTATTCTATCTAATTGTCCTAATAATTCATTATTTTTATTTAACAAATTATTATTATTATTATTATTGTCTTCGTCGATATCTTTAAACAAATTCAATTTAGATCTTTGAGAGCCGCTAATTTCAATGCATTCTTTTGACATTATTTCATGGATACTAGGCTTGGAAACGGATTTAGTTAAATCTATTATAGGTATAGGAATTTTAGATTCTTCTTTAGGTATCTTCGGTAACGGTATTA
The DNA here is from genome assembly GCA_037355905.1 of Heliconius aoede. Lineage (NCBI taxonomy): Eukaryota > Metazoa > Arthropoda > Insecta > Lepidoptera > Nymphalidae > Heliconius > Heliconius aoede. The sequence continues at coordinate 695,185 of JBAIZZ010000330.1, forward strand.
CATCATTTACATGTGGTGAGAGAGGTTCATCAAACGGCACGGAGAGACTGTTTTGTAAATTCTCTACTTCTCTACGCTTTGCTTGTTTCCTTTCGAGCTGTCTTTGTAGTTCTTCTATTCTTTCTTCTTTTAGTTTCAACAGATTGTCTAGATGCTCCACCTAAAAATATTTACTTGTATTATTGGTAATATTTATCACATTTGACAAATTCATATTCAAAATTTTTATCAGACTAATATATTCGTTAAAATATTTTACAACACGATTATGGACAAAAATTCCATTAAGAAAATTGTTGATCTCTAGACAAACTCATTGAACGTAAAAGGTGAATCAATGATTATAATTTAAAAAAAGGTTTCAACTAAAAGTGCGTTTATGAGAATCGAACCCGTAATTATTATCTATATTATATTATTTATATAATCAGATATTTATATTACTTATATATATGAATATAATAAAGCTGACTATATATATCATTTAATTTCAAGATGGATTCCGCATATAAATGGAATATAGAGAGCCTGATATATATTTTGATATACATCAGGCTCTATATATATTTTCTCTATGACATAAAAAGGAAATGATCTAACAAACATAAATACCTTTTGTTTAAGAAGATCTGAAGAATCTTTTGCATCTTTCAATTCTTCTTTTACGCCGAGATAAGATTCGTGGCTGACTACTTTCTTCTGAATCACTTCTAATACGCCGTTAACTCTAACCTTGACGGGAACAACTAGAATATTGTCTGTAAAAGTAACATAAGTCGCTAAAAAAGCTTATAGTAATTTGAAAATGAAAACGAAAAATATTTCAATTTTTTTGTGTTTTGTATAACACTATATTACTATTACAAATCTAACTTCTATATAGATAGATTTGTAAATTATAGCTAATTTATTATTTGCAGGTACATAAAAATATATTATTTTTAACGTTTTATTCACGCGGGATTCACCGCACATAGAATGGTTGGCAGAGGGCACCTGGGGGCTTACTGTTTAGACACTCTGTAATATTTTAGTGTTAATGTGAATTAAGACACTTCCGTGTTAATTTTAGCGATTAATAACTAGCTAACGTCTAAGTGACAACTATACCCAAACTTAAAAAGATAATTAAAATTTACCATCTTCCCCACAAGCTTCATAATAACTGCCACCACTAGAACCATTTTGTTCGCCTTCCTTCAAACTCTTATTGAGATCCTCATCTCTTCGAATTTTGTCACGTACTGCAATATTATATTTTTACCGTTGCTGTACCGTCATTACAAACGTCGCGTGGGGACTTTTTAAGATTAAATTTTCCCTCTGCCTAACCTGCTGTGCGCAGGATGCAGCGTGAAGCTTATTTATTTCAATAATTACACAACAAATGTCAAACTGATTACAACTCGTACGTTTAACAGATAACTCTTTTTTGTAGAAATCGGTTAAATTTTATTTGTTTAATTTGTATTTGAAAAATACTATAAATATTTGTTACCCATCACAAGAACTCTTTCAATAATGCCAGGCGCACAGTTCGCGAGCTGTTCCATAGTGTTATTACAAAGGTTTAATTTTAGTTTCTTTAAGACTTTCCTGTTTAGTGTCATCCAGTTATTTAATTTCAACGATTGACTGTTCCTTGGCGGATAGTTGTGCATTTCTACTAACTTTGGATAGTACACGTTCAGGATTTCAGCTAAGAGGACTGAAAAATTAAAAGTAATCAGAATCAATATAAAATCAGACCATATACGTAGGTAAGTACACTTTCTGTATTTTCACATTTTTTCTCGAAAATAAATTCGTACGTAGTCCCTTGTTAAAAAATACGAGCAAATCAAACTATACTTGTATTTGCTTCACATTTTGTATAATTAATACCTACCTACGTTACATATAAATATTTCTGTCTATTCATTGGCTTAAATGCACAGCTTAGTTCGATATCTTTTTAGATTTTCTATATTTACTAATTAGCTATTAATTTACATAATTTTAAATTAATACCCTACTATTATATTATCACGTAGGTATTATCTAATGCAAAATTACCGCAGTGACGTTTCTAAAAACAACTCACCGGCATCAGAGAAATCACGATTGATCTTTTTGGTGGGTCTAGACAGTTTGAATGTATCGACCCAAGCCAAAACCGATTCGATATCAGACAGCGGCATAGGCGAATCTATAGACGACATTTTTATTTTTGATTTTATAATAATTTTTATACTTTATTTATATAAATGACAGAGTGAATTTTACATGTTTATCTGTAACGTCATAATTATATTGTAGTCGTCTTAACTGCCAGTTAGTTTCTAAAGTAGAAACTATTTTAATAACAAGCATTGAAAAGAGAAAATGTGAACATAATATTTTAACTGTGCACTAAAACGAATGGACAATTTATGGATATTGCATTTATGGAGATTTTGAATAATATTACATATATTCGAAAAAATTTTACAATAATTATTATATATAGTAATGCTGTTAATCTGTGATTGAAATGGCGCCAAATTGTAATTTTTAAATGTCAAATTATTTAAAACCTTTAGAAAAATATTTTATATACACCTAAATTGTATTTTACAAAACAAATGAGCAAAGAATGATTCTTTATAGTTAAACGATAATATTTAATGTTACTTAATTACTGAATAGTTAAAGGTGTTGAAAGTTATAAAATAACTGTGGAGTTTAAAGTTATAAAAAAATACAATTCCGTAAAAAACTGGACATCTTATCTATTTCCTATAACTAAGGAATAAAATACAATGTAGGCAGGCAAATAGCTATCATGACAATCAAAATGTAATCCTGGACGAAAGTTGTTTTTGTGTTTGTTGATATCATACTTTCTACCATTACTGTCTATATGTAGGTATGCATTTTATTATCGATTTGACTTCTACTGCTATTTCTACTATAAGGCTACTTTGTCAAACTTAACTTTATATTATATTGTTAATGTTAAAATAAAAGTATAATGATTGCTCTCTTTTTACTTAGACAGTGAAATTAAGGCCAATTTTATAGTGGCTTTAATTTCGGTCACAATTCACGGAGACTGCTGCAAGCTCCTGTCTTTATGCGCGTTATAGTTACAGTAGATATGGACGATGAATTCTTGTCATCCAGTGCAGAAGATGAGGTAACTGAAATAAATGGCGGTAGTTTTGTTTAATAATTATATCACTTTAACGAAAAATACCACTTCTGTCTGCCGGTGACCATGGACCACTGTAAAGTGTTCACAGCTTCGTGTTTCTGTTATGCATTTGAATATGAAAATATACGCGATTTTTGTGGTCTGTAAACGCGACGATCGTGGAAGGATATCGAGGTGCGCGATAAATTCGAAAATTGGAATGAAAATGGAAAACGGAGTGTCTTAACACAAAGTTCCCTTTGCCTATCCTTCTATATACTGTCAACTTGTGAAGTTAGCTAAGCATAATAAAAATGCTATTTCTCTATTTTATTTTTATTAGTATTTTTTGTACAAAATAAAGCTAAAGAGTATTCTATTGTATTCAAATAAACATAGTTCTGTTAAAATGTATGTCGATAAGTCAACAGCCGTGCGACCTCTAGTGCATCTTCTGCCATTTTGTAAATAAATACTTTCTTTAAATATTTGGTTACTGTAGGCAAAAAAATTGCTGCTTATGATACTTGGTTTTTTTTTAAATTATAACTTCATGTGTAATTAAGTAGGTAAGGGACACTACTACAGGGTAAGTTTGTTTGTTCCGTTTTCACGCCAAAGACCTGTTATATACAGTCACGTCATACCCATGCCTGGGGTACTCAGAAAGTACGGAGCGCCAAACGTGAAAAGCTATCACAGATTTTTCATAAACATTTTTCACCTCGTCCACTGTCATCAACAGTCACCAAAAGAATGATTCTTTGTCTAAAATTTGTTTTATTTTCCCCTTTCTGGCAAAGTTCAACATTCAGTCAATAAAATTTAAATTATTAAAGCCCAAGTAATTTATTTCGAGGTACCCACTCTACAAGAAATATGTAAATATTAAAAAAGACCTGTGCTCTTTTTAACTGACTTCAAAAAAGGATGAGCTTATATTTTCGAAGCCTATATTTTTTATGATTTTTTCTTTTTTTTTCGCCAACGCTACCTTTCGCCATAACTTAACAATACTTACAGCGAGATAATGACACTTGTCACACCAAAGTGAAAACAAGTAAAGTGTTTAATGCTTTAATTTCTACAAATATACATTTGGTCAGAGAATATACGTTCAGTTAGATTGTTTGTTATAATAATAATAATCGTTATTATATTTATTTTTCTATGGTATACTATCTGACAGTTCACACTCTTAATTAAATAAAAAAGGGAACTGACTCAACCTTTGTGTAATAATGGTGTCTGGCAATAAATAGTCCGAATAAATGAAAATATAATTACCTTGAATAGTAATCGAACCCACATCCGTCGCGCTTACAGTCATAAGCTGTGAATTTGAGTAAAAAAATAATAGTTTAGATTCCAATTGGAAATCGAAACCAAAACCGTAAGTACCATAATGTACGAGTATATCAAACATCCTAAATGAAAGGCAAAATTGAACCGTAAACAATAAATATATCGGTAAAAAATAAAACGTTTAAAAACACATAAAAGTACATAGATTTTCTATATTTTATATACATAATATTCTTAAAATCATTTACTTAAGACGTAGAACACAATGTCCGTAGCCATGTCTTTACATTCAAAGAAAATTTTAACATAAGAAAATTGCATTTAACATGAAGGAAATAAGGATTATTTTTAAATATCCAAGCTAACTCATCTTTTAGAGCCTCAGATTTCGTATTTGTGAAGTTAAAAGTCAGTCAGTATTCACGTTCAGAGCTGGTCACTTGTGTTCAAGGAAAATTATTTTATTGAAATTTAAAAACATTTGAAGCAGGTGAGTTTCTTATTACCCACTTGTATTAGGATAAAAGAAGGAGGAGACTTCTCTGCCTTTTCTGTAGTCACTATTTTTCTTATCTTTCATTACAAATATTTAATAGACATATATTTATTTTGCTTGTAATTTAAATATTTGTTCAGGATATATACTTTTAGCAAGCGTTTCAAGAGCTTAATAATGATGTTTTTGCTACAGTCCTATTCTATTTCCTTAATGAATAAGCTAAAATATTATATATTTATAATAAATTCATATGTAACATACCGAATGATCACGACTATCGAAATAAACATAAAGTCGAAATGTAGAATTTTAACTGATACACTATATATTGATCGTGGAGTGTCGACTCGATATACAATGTCGCCAATATAGGTGAAAATAGGCGTGTGTGTTGGAACTTGGCTAACTCTGCCCACCCTGCTTCAGGGGATAAAGAGACGAGCTTAAATAAATAAAAACCCGTTTCAAATGCGTCATCACATTATAAAGTTATTAGAGCCAGAATTACTTACCTACGGTTCATCTCGCGAAATAACACTGATCACCTTATTTGCGGTTTTGTAGAAACATTTACATGACGATCGTGATATTTAAATGAAGCTTAAGAGTATTAATAGACTAAGTGCTATTATTTTGTATGCATTATGAATCTGGAAATTATTATAAAAACTTAGAAACAGAAAAAAAAACAATAAAAAACTTAGTCATGAAGGTAAAAAAGCGTAGTATAATTTAACCTTCAATTTAATTTATTTATTTAAAACGTTATTCACAGACAGAAAAATTGAACTATAGAAATCGAACCCGCGCTTACCTCTAGCATTGAAGCGAGCTATGATCTTAAATATGACGTTGTCCATTATGAATCCATAAAGAAAGTTTTTCTGTCGGTTTGTGTCAAGTTGCTCTGAAACCAGTTTGTTAGGAACTGCTTCTACGTATTACTTATACTTTTCAATAATTTGGGGCAATATATTTCGTGATAAGATTTCGATGGGAATGATTTTTTTTAAAATAAATATAAATTTATTATAATAATAAATATTTTATTAGTTATTATAATACATTTATATTTTGCGGTACAAGAACGGTAGTTAGATAGGTAGTTAAAACCTTATTACGTGCTTATATTTGTAGTTTGTATGGGATACGTACGGGAAGTAGTTACAACTTTTGTTATATTAATAAATTTTTTATCTTCACGCATCTGTCACATAAAGATTTCCGCTTTCCGATTTTCGCCCATTTAAAAGCCCATTTCGTGCTGGCCTCGACGTTCAACATTTAATTTTATTATTATATAATTTAATTAATTAATATAAGTACTTAAAAAAATAATAGAAATCAATATGCTCCACGAACTATTGTATAACGGCGTATTTTGTATGGTGTCATACAATGCCGTATCGCCGCCGTTCAAGCTCACTTTCGATTCATTAGCACCACACTTTCTTTTATTATTATTGAAGTACCCACATATATTTTACGACCTCAAGTTCCGTAGATAATAAATTTTAAGATGTTATGTGTGTTCTTATATAATATTCACTTTCCGCCAAATTCTGGAGGCATTGCGTGTTGAGTGGCGAAACTCAACGCTGCACTTTGACTTGATACCAGAATGAAGAAATAAAAATATAAATTTAAATAAATATTTCATCTCCTTGAATGGGGATCGAACCTAAAACCAGTCGATTTTACAGACACACCTTGTGCTCCTGCGTCACGATTCGTCTAAATGACTATATTTAAGGTACTTAATTTAATATTATACTTAAGTTATTTAATTTTCCCTCTTCTATGTCAATATCTAACGTTCTATTTCGCCACTGTCATATAATAAACAAAAATATTTATAATATGAGTAAAAATACTTCATATTACTATTTAGCTATATTTGAATAGTAAAATATGAACGTAGACTCCTATTATTTAAAACTTAGAGGGAACTCTGAAACAGTTCTTAGCAACAACATAGAACCAAACCTAGTGGACAAACAGCTACGTGACGAGGTTTCCATTAAATAACAACATTATAAATAAAATTCAATAGAAACCTGTTAAAAAACCGGTCACGTCAAATATATCTGTCTGTCTGTCTATTTCAATCGTAGAACTCATGAAACTATCTGTTAAGGATTTGTAATAACTTGAAATACCTATATATAAATTGTTTTGTTTATATAATATCAAAAAGACTCATCTCGAATTTTAGTTTTCGAGAAAATTGTAGACAAGCATTATTCTCGTAACACACGCGTTTTCAAAGCGAATTCTAATACCGCCACCTGCATGCACGTCAAACTGATGACCTCCTTTTATTGAAGTCGGTTAAAACAAAAATAATAGTTAAATAATATACAGAAAGCATTGAAATATTTTCACGCCTTGTAGTAATAGTAAGCTTGTTATCGACACCCAACATATATTTTTCTCGTACAAAGAAAGCACTTATCAGTGCCATCCAAAAGGAGATCTGCATAAAAATAACATATAATATGTAATTATCAACTGCAATTATCTATGGCAAGTTGGAACTACTGAGCGTGATTACAACTAAATTAACTGGATGGTTCCTAGAAAGTCTGTAGATGTTGATTATAATTAAAGAGATTGTGTCTTTAATATTTTTTTTTTCATACTATATTACTTAATAAATTAATTTTAATAATTTAATTAATTTTAATTCTGTGATTGTTTTGTAATATTTAGGTGTGCAATATTGCCGACAAACAGTTAAGTTGCGACTAACAAATATAAAAGGACACTGTAGTTAGATATGTCTTGTTTTAAAGTTTTTTTTAGGCCTTGTCTTGTGTACAGTGAAAATATATGTTACTTTGCTTGCTTTTCTTAGCTCTAGCAGTGTCCCGCACACAGCAGGGTAGGTAGAGGGAACCCGATGTTAAGATACGCCGTTCCCCATTTTCCACCAAATTCTGGAGGCATTGCGAGTTCAGTGGCAAAACTCAACGAGGCACTTTTGCCTTGACACCAGAGCGGAGAAATGAAAAATTTAAATATTACATTACCTCGAGTGGAGATCGAACCCACAACCAGTCACAGTTACAGTCACACACTTGTTCCCCTGCTCCACGACGGGCCTCAAATAATTTTCATTTATGTTACTATCTGCCTTATAAGTTATAGTTTGCAAAAGAACTATATAAGTTATGCAGTATATTTGTATGTATGTATGACGCATATAAATTATATTTCGAAGCGTTTTATCTAAATCACATTGCGACTTGTGGTCGCGGCAGTAAACGTGAGTTTTGTTAATTGATTATATCAACATAACAAAATAAATGGAAATTGTAAGTAATATAAATATATTACTTACAATTTTTATTTATATTCTATGAACACGGGATTACTATTAAGTAATATATTTAACATTTTTCAAGTGTTATTGCAGTGTGCAAATTTTTTACCCGGAAAGGTGAAATAGGTTGAACATTAGTATGGAAATATCTTTAAATCGGCACTGACTTTTATAAACGTCCCAATTCAGACTTTTAAAAATATTTAATTGAACACGTGATGCATAGTTTTTAAGAATTCACTCTTTAAACTGAAAACAATTTCTTAAATATACCTGTAGTTCAAGCGAGCGAAGCCGCCCAGGTCCGCTAGTTATTTTATATTTTTACATGGTTATGGGTACAATACCTTCTTCTATCTAGATATGATTGTACGTATTTAAAAATAAATTTTACAATTTCATTAATCAACAAATCCGTATTAATATTTTCTAATTTAAATATAAACCATGTCACTAAAACAATAAAATTAAACAAGTTACCAACACCTTACAATAGACAATAATTATAATAGCCTAATTTCAGAACTTGCATAAACACCTACCTTCATGTTAAAATGTCGACAACAATATTATTGGACTCTTATAGTCTGTCTATGAACACGGGTTTACTTCTATTTTTTTTAAAAGCCACAGTAATACTTTTTAGGTTCACGCCTTATCCCGTATATAGCAGGGTATGTAGAGGAGACCTGGGAATCTAGTGCTAAGTCTAAGTCTGATCCCATTAAGACACTTTCGTTCCCCATCTTCCACCGAATTCTAAAACATTGCATGTTAATGGCATAAGGTATTAATATTTGCTTTAACCAATTTTTAATTGCTAAGTTTTTATTAACTTTTAATATCGTGATATACAGCGCGGTTGGTTCTAGGTAGAAATTGTAGGTGTGTGTTTATAGTCACACATATCTATATTTAAATAATACATCAGCTTTACCCTGTAGAGGCCAGTCGTTGCGCAGGGACACTAATGTGGTTGTGAGTTCGATCCCCGCTCGAGAAAATGTAATATTTATTTAAATTTATATTTCCATTTCTTCCGCCACTCGACACGTCTCGTCTTCAGAATTTGTCGGATGATGGAGAATGGAGTATCTTAACACTAGGTCTCCTCTGTCTACCCTACGTGCGTAAATACGAAGCTGATTTAAATAAAAAGTATCAAAATATTATAAAAACATTTTTTTATTACAGCCATGATAGTCGCAGAGGCTTGGAAAGCCAATTATCTCTTCTGGATATTACCAGCGGTCTTCGCACTCGGTCTACTCGCCGTTTTAGGACTGATTGGTCTTTTCTTCGCGGTACGTTTATACGCCAAGTTCACGTGTGGTAGATTTAGAGAGAAGACCAGGATGGATGGGAAGACCGTGATTGTGACTGGATGTACTAGTGGAATCGGGAAGGAGACTGCGAAGGAACTAGCCAAGAGAGGCGCTAGGGTTATCATGGCGTGTAGGAGTATGGAGAAAGCTGAGAAAGTGCAAGGTATTTAGTTTAATTGTCATATCATTTTAAATGTACGACGTCGTCACAAAAATGGCGAAAAGTACGGAACTCAAACTCAAACAAAGCACTCTCCAACTCCAACACTAGGTGTAGGACACAGCTAACAGTCTAAAACAAACAATTGAATTGAATGTATATGATTGTACGGTTAAATAGATTAATAACTACTTTGTACTTACAATTTTTTTTCTCTCGATATGTTTAATTTATTTAAATATTATCCCAAATCTTGATTATAGATCAATTATTATAAAATTTAAAATCACAGCTTATACGATAGATACGAGTAAATTGTTATTTATTATCTGTTCATTTAAATATTTTCCAGATGAAATTATGCAGTCCACAAAGAATGAGAACGTACTAGTGAAAAAGTTGGACTTAAGCTCCTTCTCATCAATCAGGACCTTCGCCGAAGATATAATAAAAACTGAAAAGAAACTTGACGTCTTAATCCACAACGCTGGTTATGCTGAGACCTTCAGAAAGAACATTTCAGAAAACGGTTTGGAACTTACTATGGCTACAAATCATTACGGCCCATTCCTTTTGACTCATCTTTTGATAGATTTACTTAAGAAAAGTTCGCCGTCACGTATAGTTATCGTGGCCTCTTCGTTGTATCGTTTGGGATCAGTCAATTTGGACAATCCTAACCCAGTCAACACAATACCTGGATATTTGTACTATGTTTCAAAGGAAGCTAATATTCTATTTACTAAAGAATTAGCGAGGCGTTTAGAAGGCAGTGGGGTGACTGCTAACTGCCTTCACCCAGGGCTTATTGATACTGGGATCTGGAGGAATGTTCCAGCACCTTTAAGCTGGGGATTGGGCTTTATAAACGCTTGCTTCTTCAAGACCCCAGTTCAGGGTTGTCAGACCTCCGTCATGTTGGCAGTAGACGAAAATTTGTCTAAAGTAAACGGAAAATACTTTTCGGATTGTCAGGAAAGCTCAGTATCAAGTTCAGTCAGCGATTTGGGCAAAGCTAGGAAATTCTGGGAAATATCCGAAAAGTTGGTCAAATTGGAGGAGAATGACACTAGAATCTAATTTGTATTGATACTATAGTTCTACTGTTAATTTATTAATTTTTATATATTTTTTCCATTTTATAACACTGTTGTAATATTAATGGTTTTTTAAAATAAAAACAGCATACTGTAAAATATTATGTTTATTGACATTATGTATTGAAATATTGTAAATATCAAGGTCTCTCACATACCTAAATATATTTGCGAACATTAACCGAAGCTCTCTTCTCCATTATTGTTATTAAATATAACAATAATGGAGAAGAGAGCTTTCGTTGAATATAAATAATAATAAGTAATAATATTTTAAAGTAAAAGATTTTTCATTTGTCGATATTTTTTAAAAATATTTGACAACTTATTGCTTTATATAATCTCACATATACTCCTTATTCAAATAATTTATTTTAATTTACTCACTACAAGATTCAAATCTTGCACAGGTAAAGTTAAAAATGTTTAGTGTTGCTAGCTTAAAAAAACTATACATAAATATCAGTCTATCAAATCAAATTGGTCTAAAAACGTTTCATCAACTCCAAAAGTGGACCCAAGGCTTTCTCTCGGCTGCCTTTCCACCTTATCTATATCTAAACATATTTGATCCATATCATTTATATTAGTACTACTTTTAATGGCGGAACAACCGGGACTTAAAAGATCTGGCAGTAATATTCTGTTAGCATTACCAAAACGGTTCTCTTTTTCTTCTATAATAGTTTTTATTTCATCATCCTTCTGCGGCATAATGCTAGCTCGGATTTTCTTGAAACGATTAATAATTTTTTCTAATGAACTCGTTTTTTTAATTAATCCCGAGTTAGTTTTCGGAGTTTCCGTTCTAGAACCTTCTGTGCTCTTTGTGGAAGCTTCTAATATGGTGGGAGGTGATATTATATCCATTTCACTTGTGAAGTCTACTTTGACTGTATAGAGAACTTCATTGATTTTATGAACAGCTGCATTATCAACTGTTAAACGAAAATTAGAAGTGTCTATGTTTCTAGAACTTTCTGCATTGCCTAGACCATATGATGTATTACAGTTACTATCAGAATCTATGCATGTTATTCCAGAAACTTCTAATTGTAGGCTATCCTCTCTCATAATAGATAATTTCCTTCCTCTAATATTACCAAATGATCGTTTTTCTTTATGTTCAAATAAATTAGGTGATGAGTAACAACGAAAGAATCTGTTACTCTCATTCGATGCTATTGACTCATTAAAAAGAGATCCCATTTTCATCTCAACATGTCGATCCGATCTATCTTGTCTATATTTAAACTTTTTGGAACTACTCGATTTTTTGGTTGACAGTAACCTAATTAGTTGTTGTTTAGTGAATCCAGAACATTCAGCTATAGTTTCATTACTTTTAATATTCGACATAATAGATATATTATTATTTGACACATTAGTGTCGTAAGCACTTATTTTGCAGGATATTAGACTTTTCAAGAAATCATCCTTAGGAGCCTCAGTGAAAGGAATTGAAGTTATAAGGGATGTTGGTTGCGGCTTAACAAATGTACCACTGGTTCTTCTTCGTAAATTGAATTGATGTCTTGTTAAGTTTAATGGTGTAAATGTATCATTAAGTACTTGGTACTGAGCTTTATTTGTCTTTAACTCTGATAAATCCGGTAATGGTGGAAGGTCTACTAAATGTTTGAATGACATTGACTGGTTGTATATCACTGGCGCCAACTGAAAACAAAGTATATAGTAATTACTGAGTATATTTAAAAATCAAATTTCAAACTTGACACTTGTGGGTGTTAAGTTGAATCAAATTCATTTCCTCCCTGATAATAAGACAAAGCATGGCATTGTGCTCTCAACACATAATGTCTCAAAAAACAGGTTTCCATAAAGAATGTAGTGTTTTAACACTAGGATGTTAAAGCTAATTAATTAAATTCATTAAATAGTCATTGAGATTAGTTGTGGGGCAAGGGCACAAATGTACTTGTGTAAACACAACTTCCTTGCATCTCTCAACACCCAATGCCTAAAATTATTAGACAGAAAATGGGTAATGGAGTGTCTTAACACTGAAGTTTGTTTACTTTTTGTCATTGAGAGTAAAAAATTATAACTCAATAAAAACCAAAGTTTTAATTTTTTTAGTTTAAATTTTTAACTTTATGCTATAACTTAAAGATACAAGTATAAGTACAATGTACACAGAAACAAGAGACAAGAAAAATATAATTTTAAGACAATGAGAATTTAACACTGTAATTTGTCATACCAAAAAGAGGACATAAAAACCCTAAGAGGGGCAATTACTACTTGGGGTGTTTTAACATGATAGCTGTGGTTTCAATAATCCATTACTATCATGTTTACTCAAATATATACTTAGGCCAATGTTTATAAATTGCTCTCAACTCTGTATTGATCTTGAGATGTCCTTTTCATTCATAAATTATATATTTATGAATTAAAACAGCATCTCAGACTTGAGCATGGTTTATAAATATGAACCTTAAAAACAGTTGTTTATATAAATACTATAATTACCTGCAATTTGGATTCCGCATTAAAAACTCTCACTAATAATGTTTTTAAGGTGGAGACAGCTTCAGCATAATTTCTCTTAGTGTCAATCAAATACTCATTAAACTTATAAATATCATTATTAATTTCAATATCTTTTAAAATGTAACTGACAGATATAACATAAGCCTTTATTAAATTATTAAAGTTAAGTCGTCCATCTTTTTCTAAATTACAAAGAATATATTTTTGTTCACTGTTTACTTGAGTTTGTAAATCTGTTGTACATATTTGATCACATTTTGGATCGTATTCAACTGTATAGGAACTTTTTTCAACCTGACCTGTCTTTCGTTTAACTATTGTCTCTGTTAAACTTAAGACATCAGTAGATTTTTTTAATAATAGTTTAGTTTTTGTATTCCAATTGTCTTCCAAATTATCTAAATTTTGATCTATTTCTTGTAACCAATTGTTAAAGAAAAGTGGTTCATTAATATTTTTTATCTTAAGAAGTTCATTTTTAAAACTATCCTCAACTTCATATTTTTCCACATAATTATCAACCAAATTATCTATAAAGCCTTGTGCATTAGTAGAGGATAATACCTTTTCCATATCAATAATTTTCTTTCTAAACAACATAGCCATATCTTCCATAACTTTTCTTTTGTGTAAATAATTTGACAATTTACCGAGTGTCACTTTAGTCATTTTAATGCATTCCTTTTCAAGGCATTCCACAATTCCATCTGTTTCCCGTGACTTGTATTTTTCTGTCATTGTGTTATACAAAGTCTTTTTACTGTCGTCCACCATTACTGATGAGAGTGAACGATGTACCGCCAACTGTGAGAGTTGAAATATCAAGACAGTCACTTTAAAGCAGCCAGGATTTACTAAATATGAACACATTACAGGAAATAGGTGCCCCAAAGCGCTGTATTCACTTATAAAATTATACAGTTCATTTCTATAGGTTCTTTCCGTCGCTGTGTCGTACAGAGGCCATGTAAACGCTGCGTGCATTTGTGTATCTATTATAGACACTAAATAATAGGATAAATTATAAAATAAACTTTGCGTAGGCTTCTCTAAAGCATTGTCTTTTAATATTAAGCGTAATAATTCAGCAGGTAATGGGTGAAGCTTGCTTAGTGATTCAATATTCAAAATGGTTTCTTTCTTCAATGTAACTACGAGATCTCTTTGCTGCTTTATCGATGCCATCGTCACGATTAAACAAATACGTCTCAAATTAGGGTTTGCACTCGATTATATTAACACTAGTTGAAACGATATCATCATTTAAATGAAAAGTTCACTTAAAGATAAACATGCACAGCATTAGAAGTGAATACGAACATAGACATTAAGCATTTGAATTTTAATTAATCACAATTGAATTCAAAATTTGACAGATTTAGTCGTTTTTAATATAGATAACACAAATATGGATAAGAACTGTTTTATGCTATTGAATTAAAGTGAAATTATAATTCTAAATTTTTACTCAATTTGTATATTATATATTTCATCTAATTAATGCAAGATCAAGTAATTGCATAAAAATATTAAATAACAGATATTACAGTGAAGCGTCGTTTCGCCGTTTCGTGTAACGTAATTCATAATAAAAAAGTTTTTTTTTAAATTAGCTTCACGCTGTATTCCGCAGACAGCACGATAGGTACAGGGAACCTTGTGTTAAGACACTCCGTTCCCCAATTTCTGCCGAATTCTGGAGGCATTGTGTGTTGAGTGGCAGACATCAGAGCGAAGAAATAAAAATTTAAATATTTCATTACCGCGAGTGGAGATCAAACCCACAACCAACATTTACAGTCAAACACTTGTGCCCCTGCTCCACGACGTCCTCTATAATTTATTTTAGATTAACATAATTATTAATTGCAATCTTAACTAAGTAAATAGTTTTAGTATAATGAAACTAATAATAAAATGCTTACAAATATATTTTAAGGGTAACAAATAAAATAAATGGTTAAATTTATTTTATACCTTACTACAAATATAACTGGATGAAATGGAACGCCAAAAATCATAACCTAAAACTAAACAAGTAACGCGACTGATGTGCGTGTTTCTATAGTGATCTAAACACACGTGTTTGTGGAAAGTATTATGTTAGTTTAATATAAATAGCTTTTATAATGGTAAGTTTTATACAACTGTTATTATAACTTATAATAAATACTGTAATAAAAAGAAATTCAATAATCTAATGTAAATTTAATATAGACTGATCCGAAAATGATTCTTCACACTGTTGTAACTATAATTTTAGTTCATTTTAACTTGAAGTGTATATTAATCTTGTGTTTTATAGAAGAAAATCATCATTATTATTTTAAAATATACATATGTAACTTCAAATGCAAAACAATATTTTAATCCTTCATACATTTTACAACCATTTTGGTCAAGCATCATGGTTGTTTAAACTAATTACGAAATGAAAATAGTTTATATAAAGAGAATATCTTAAAAATGAATATAATTGTCATTGTTTTTAGAGTAAGCTATACGTGCTCTTCGAGCACAGCGCGGGGTTCGCTCTATTCCGCGTTGCTGAGTTCGAGGAGGTCGCAGCATTTCTACCTCAAGTGGAGGAGTCAGTAACCGACTTGCAAAGATTCAATTCAGTGGTCACACTTATTGCGTTCCAGCCCTTCAAATCTGCCGTGTTAGCTTTGGAGAACATTAATGCTATATCTGAAGGTCATTTTAATTTCTTTATACTTCTTAAATGACTAACAAAAATTATTTATAAAGGGAAGGTTTACAAAGTGGTCTGTATTAAAAAAAAGTATAACAAACAACTTCTCTTAGCTTAACAAAGTAAGATAAAGCCTAGTGTAAAAATATTACATACATAAAGAGTTATAAACCTAAAGTACTATATTGACTGGCCAACACTTTACTTTTATAGTAAAGTAAAAGTAAAAATCATGTAGAAGCCTCACTAGGAGGTAATGTTTATATATAAGTTTCTATTTAGTTTTTAATTTTTATTGAGGTTCAAATCCACAACTACATTTACAGCCAGTATTACTTAAGTGTTATAAAACATAGGTACAATAATAAAATCGAATATTGGCTAATTGTGGTGGAGGCACAAAATATGACTGTAAATATGACTAGTTGTGGCTTCGATCCCCACTCTAGTAAGTGAAATGTTAATATAAATTCATTCATTTGGTGTCGAGGCAAATCGCGGCGTTGAGTCCCGCAAAGACTTGCAATGTCTTCAAAATTGGGAAATGGAGTGTCTTAACACTAGGTTACCTTTGCCTACCCTGTGTACAGTACAATGTGGAACAGACTTTTAAAACTTTTTATTTATAGGTATTCTACCAGAAGATCTAAACCTATTCCTTGAAGGAGCATTGCCAAAACGCAAGAAACGCAGTAAATGTAACCTCGGAGTATCTGATCCTAAACTTGGTGCAGCTATCAGCGAAGCCTTAGAGATACCATGCTCTCATACTGGAGCTGTTCCAGAGGTCCTCAGAGGTTTGTTTTATTATTTCTTATTTTTTATAATAATAATTTATTATACCAATTATAAAGGCTGTGATCAGAATGTTGGTACAGTATGAAATTATCATATTGTTAGAAAATGAAAGTGGTTAATATTTTAAAAATACAATAAAATCACATATTATCCATGTTTCTAAATTATTCGGATAGAGGGTCTACATAATTGTAATAAGTGATTTGTATCACCTAATGACAATACATCACATGAACATATCAACAAATAACATTTGAGAAAAAATTAAATAAATAGTGTTATTATTGTTCATCTTTCTTCATTGCCTGGATTTAATATAAATTAAATGCTTTTATGTATAGTTCACTCACTTATATTTATTGTATTCCACACTTAAGCACAAATTGATCTATTGCAAGTTACTATAGCTTGGGATAATAAAATTGTGCCAGAGTATAGCAATTACAAGTTATGCTAGCCTATGATATATCATGGGCATGATCAAAATTATTGCTACACATGTAATATATAAGATTGTTTATTGCACCAAATTAATATATGAAAAAACATACACAGCGAAATGACATACACAACGGTGGACTTTTCTCTAGACAAGATCTCTTCCAGCCAACATGGAAGTGAATAACTGCAAAGTAGCAGGATAGACAAGACAGTGCAGTGAAATTGAGAAAAAAAAAGAAAAAAAAACTAATAGTGATAATAAACATAAAAAATAAGTAAAAAGGCATGACATACATAAATAAACATAAATATAGCTATACTATATATATTGTTTTCTTTAAAAAATGTGGCATTTAATATTGCCACTATGACTTTTGACAGGAAAAGTGTGTTACACTATAATACATATTATTTGCTCTTCCTTTATTGATATATAAACATATTTCTTTCTCCTATTAGGTATAAGGCACCACTTCCATGCTCTTATCAAAGGTCTAACACTCAAAGCATGTAGTGTTGCCCAGCTGGGACTTGGCCATTCATATTCGAGGGCTCGAGTCAAGTTCAATGTTCACAGAGTGGATAATATGATAATACAGTCAATAGCTCTGTTGGATCAGTTGGATAAGGATGTTAATACATTTTCTATGAGGATTAGGTAAACCTTTTTAATTTGTATGAATTATTTTTGCACTAATAACACTGAGTGAATAACATTTATTCAAAAAGGTTAAATATATTGTTTATCCATTTTTATACATTGTTATATTACTGGCACATGTGGTACATCATAGACAAAGAATAACAAGAAATTAGAAAGAAGACAACATTATTTATTTTAAATAAATTGTTTTGTTCACCATTTAGCTTAATCATTATGAAAAAGAAAATGGGGATATGATTCCTAGATTGCTGTGACTTGTATATTTTTTGTATGTATTCTGGTATATTTTTCATACATACTTTTTACAAGTTTTGGGGATTAACTTATGAGATTTAAAATTTATATAAATTTAACACAAAAAGGATCTATAACCTAAAATTTATTCTTTTTAGAGAATGGTATTCCTACCATTTCCCGGAGCTTGTGAGCATTGTTCCAGACAATAACTTATATGCAAAATGCGCTGAATACATAAAAGATAGGAAATCTCTTACTGAGGAGTCAGTGGAACCTTTGACTGAGATACTTGGTGACTCGGAAAAGGCCCAAGCGATAATAGATGCGTCCAAAATGTCCATGGGGATGGATATTTCACCTGTCGACTTGATTAATATACAAATGTTTGCTGGACGTGTGGTGGCTTTGAGTAATTATAGGTAGGTTATTTATTTTAGGCTATTTTTTAAAGTTTATGCTGCATCCTACATATAGGGAGGATAGGCCGAGGAAGCTTAGTTTTAAGAGTAAGTCCCCATTGCACTGCCTAATTCAAGATACTGAATGTTGAGTGGTGGGAATTAACGCCAACTTGCCCTTGCCCTTGCTCCACCTTTAAAACACAACATCTTAAAATTTGGTGGAATATTAGGAAGGGAATGCGCTGTCTTGACAACTTGTGTGCAAAATAGAATAGATGCCTACCTTCTATATTGCAGGATACAGTGTGAAACAAAAAATAAATTATAACAAACTAAAATATACTTATAACGTCATTACTGATAGTACAATTTTGCTTTCATATATAAAAAATATACATTTCCTTTATAGAAAACAAATAGCCGAATATCTCCATACAAAAATGACCTCGGTAGCTCCGAATCTGACAACGCTAGTGGGTGACCAGGTGGGAGCTCGTCTCATATCAAAGGCCGGGTCGTTGACCAGCCTCGCTAAGTATCCAGCTTCTACTTTACAGATTTTAGGTGAGATTTTGTTTTATGCTTTTATGTTTTTGGTCATCATAGGTAGGGGCACAAGTGTTCGACTATAACCGTGTTGGTCGTTGATTTGATTTCCACTCAGAGATATGACATTAATTTATATTTCTTCGTTCTGGTAATGAGGCTCAAAAGCAATGTCTCAAGAATTCTCTTCAAGAGTCTGAACAATAGGTTCACTTGCTTACCCTGTTATGTGCAGTATACAGTGAGAAACTAAAAAAATAACTATATCCTATATTCATAGGTGCTGAAAAAGCTCTTTTCAGAGCACTAAAAACTAGATCTAAGACACCCAAATATGGTCTTCTTTACCATTCAACGTTTATTGGTCGAGCTGGACTCAAGAATAAAGGCAGGATCAGTAGATATTTGGCAAACAAATGCTCCATTGCGTCCCGGATTGATTGTTTCTCAGGTTTGTTTTAGTTTTTTTTATTTTCTTTAAGTTATTTAATGTTCTAAGTTATTTAAAACTTTACAATGATATAGCTTATATATCAGAATAACACAGGGTAAATTTATGCAAATATTTTATATCATTTAGCTATAATACAAATATAAGTGTAAACCAGGGAAAGTAGCAAACTTAATGTTAGAACACTTTGTTCTATGATTTACTATATTATATGGAGTGGCGTAATTTAGCGTCAAACTATGTCTTATCAGCAGAGCAAGGAAATGAAAATATTTTCATTTCACGTTTACACCCAGACATTGTACTATGATGGCTTCCAAGTAAATAGATTATTTAGTATTGTTTATAATATTCTACTTATAAAGTTACATATGTTGAATTTGAGGCTATTCTTTGTTATGTTACATATTTACTTTAAAATAACCAAGCATGTTTCAAAAACAGAAGTCCAAACATCAATATTTGGTGAAAAACTACGTCAGCAAGTCGAGGACAGGCTTAAATTTTATGAAACGGGTGACATTCCTATGAAGAACATTGATGTGATGAAGCAAGCTATAGAAGAAATGGAAAAAGATAAGCCGAGTGATGTCAGTCTTACTAACAGTAGTAAGAAAAAGAAGAAGAAGAATAAGGAAGTTGCTATGGACCTAGATTGAATGTCTTAATATGAATTGTTTGAATTAAATTTGTTTTATTTCTTAGTCTTAGCTTTTTGACAGTTTTTGGTTGTTCAATTTTTTTATGAATTTGGTTATATGAGGGGAGATCCAAAAGTTCGTGGAATGAAAGGGTTCCAAATTAAATGAAACAATAATTCTATTTTTCCTTTTCAATATAATCACCCTTAAGCTGAATACATTCAAGCATTCAAGAATACTCAAAATGGGATATTGCATTTCATTTAAAATGGTTTGGCCAGTCTTTTCTTGCTTGGTAAGGAATTTTATCACGGCATGGTGTTCAATTTTCCCCATAGTTTCAGTTTTCTTCCAGATTGACTTGTTTAGCAGGCTAGTCCCCAAGTAGTATGACATTAAGCGAGCGCCCCTATCCCCCCTCCATTCCACGAACTTTGGACCTCTCGTATTTAGATTCTCGGTTAAGATTAAGATATACAGCATGTAGTGACTCATTTGATACAATGTTTATGTTTTACTTTAAAAACCCAGCTGCCACCACTGTAGAGCAGTGTTTTTTTAAAATTAAAAGTTTAAAATTATTATAAAATGTTTTTTCGAAACCAGTTTAATGTCAATTCTTCTTGGCTGCACGCTGTGTCCCGCACATATCAGAGTAGACAGGGAATCCGAGAACCTTGTGCTAAGACATTGTCCCCGCTCTCCGTCGCATTCTGGAGATATTACGTGGACGTAACGCATTAAATATTTGATTAACTCTAGGAGGAATCTGTCGCGTTTCCAGTTGCACGTATGTGCCCTTGCGCCACGACTGGCCTCAAACTTGAATGATAATAATAACAATATAACCAATAGTAATAGTTAATAATAAATATTTTTCAAATCAGACATCCCGATGATACCAAAACTATATATTTTTAATACCTACTTAGAAAGTGTAATAAATATAATATTTTCAACACAAAGTAAATGTGCTCATTTAATTTGTAAGTTTTAGAAATCATTTTAGGTATAGTATAAACCACATCTTTTTGTGTAGAAATTATTGAAATATGTATAACAAATATAGATAATAAAATTTTAATATGGAATTTTTATTTCATCGTCCATTTAATTCAGATTTTAGAAAGTTTTATATTTTTAATAAGGATATTTTTTTTTTACAATTTAATATTTTGTTAGACCTCGGTTGACATACAAATATCGATGATAGCGGAAAAAAGTCACGTAAAAAGCATGAAGAGGTTGAAGACAATGTACGACGCGATAGAGCTATACCGACATGGTAACGTCTGGCGCTCCGTTCTCTCGGGCTACCCCATTAAGGATACACCATGAAACCAAAAAAAAGCAATATAACAATTATTTCACAATTTAATTATTCAAAATGGTAAAAATAATTTCTTCAAAAATAAAATAATTTATTTCTTAAAATCATTTTTAGGCAAAAACCTCAAACGAAATAATTTGAAAATGTTCGGAATAAAAATGGAGAGTAAATTGCCTTCTTCATTGTAATGCAACTGCCATTTGTTCTTGCAGTGCGTAGTACCTGCCTTTTTCTTAAAAGCAATATTTTTTTAAGTCATTATTTTAACGCTGACTAAATAAGTCCTAATTATAAAAATATCCCTTGTTTAACTTTATGAGAGAGAAAGTAGCGCCAAACGCTACGGTCTCCATATATCTCTTTCGTCGTGTCCACTGTCATCAACCTCTCCGAGGGGTCATGCCTTTTACGTGAGATTCCTCCAGTATCATTGATACTGTTTTCGAAGGTCAACTGAGGTCTCCCCTTGCTTTTTTTATCATTCAGTTTTTCATTATAACGTCAAATAATTTTATTCAAAATAAAACATTTACATACATACTTCATTTTTTGAACGTTAAATAATCTACCACCAGTTCACTAAAGTTCAGATCTGAGAAGAACTGGCACAAAAAACTCGGCGGGACTTTTTTTAATATATTTTTTTTGCCATTCTTTCATCATTGATTCGTTCGAAGTACACGAACAAGCCGAGCACGTTTTTCTTCATTCTGATCGTGACATTCTCGAGTACTTGTCATTCTGTGTATATTTTCATTGTGGATTAGACAAACAAAGCTGACTCCGCATATCCTCTGAAGAGATCGGATCTCCAAGGCATTCATGTTTCTTTCATTCTTCTTCTGCAATACCCACGTTTCGTTTTTTTAATGTCAATATGTTCCCATCTTTTTCTTAATGTGATATATTAATTCCCTTTTTAAGCAAAGGTTTGAATGAAAAAATCCCAAACAAAATTTTTGTATTACAATTTTATTAAACGTATTTCTTTACAACAGATTTTTACGCAACGACCTTAATTAACACGCTTCAATTGCCATTTTATTATTACAATTAATTTTTACATTAATATTCACAGACGCCAGTTGAGTCACAAAGAACTTGAATATGTAAGGTATAGACACGGACAGTAAGTTGCCTTCTCCGCATAATCTGCACGTGTCTTTTGTACAGTCGCTGTCAGTGTTGCCAGCTATAGGTCCGAGAAGTGTTCCGCATTTGGAACAAAGTGTTGCCTGCAAAAAGAAAATATTAGAATACATTAGAAAATGAAAGTTCTTATTTCGTTAAGTTTATTGAATAAATATTAAAAATGAGTAAAATGTTAAATCAGTAAAATGTTTAAAGAATAAAAAAATATTCTACCTATTTAAAAAATTGATTTAAAAATATAATACATTTTCATTATATTATAATAGCTTTTCCTACATCTTGTTTGAAGTTCGTAAATTACTATTTAATTACATGACATATAATCCAAATTAGGCAAATCAAATCCAACTACATACAAAAACATTTTTATAAATTTTCCAAAAAAAGTATTTTTCTTACAAGCATAAGGCGCGAAATAACATTTGAAAATATACAAAATATGACTGATAACCAAAACAACTAACCTCGCTCTTATCAGAACAATGAAACAGTCTATCCTGCAACAGAAAGGCCGCCCCATGTGATATAAGAGCATCACGTTCCATTTCACCGAGTCGAACCCCACCCCCGCGTCTCCTGCCTTTGACCGGCTGACGGGTCAGCGCGTCCACTGCACCTGTTGTACGTACCTAGGTAGAAAAAAAATTTTTTTTTTCATTCATTCTGTAATCCGCATATAGCTAGGCCAGAGCGTCAGAGTGAAGTAAGAGAACTCATTCTTATCTTTATATTAGTCGCCAGAATACCCGAACCGGCCCGGACCTTTGCTTTGAACAGATATGTTTGTGTAAATGTTGTTTTTTGTTACTTTTAGAGGCAAATTTTGGCGTAAGTAAAATTTCTGGAGTGAGCACCAGATTATTCTGGCGTGGCCCATGAACCCATAGCGTTTGCTATGTGTTGGTTGGCGTTAGAAACAATACTACTACGTTACGTAGTGATAAGACACTACATTACGCTTTAAACTACGGTCGAACAGACTTGGCCACTCTGAACTGTAGATGGCTGAGCAGAACTGATTTTAGATTTTTGCCTTATTTTCGATTATTTCCGTCCCAGGAGAGGTTTCTAGACGGCCACGATTTGTAGACCGTACTGTAATTATCATATACCAGGAATATCCACTAACCTGCCATTTATCAGACACCATATGCCTCAACCGCTGATAGTGTACCAATCCGCAGAATATATCAGCAGACAACTCTCTACCATCCACTCCGCTATACAATCTCTCCGTACCGAAATAATTATAACCACCGGCTTCTAGAACACGACCAAAGTAGTTTATCGCCGTGTCGTGTTCGGAAAAACGGAATGGAGACGCGTCGTGGACCTTTGGAAAAGAAAAAATATATGTTTTTCCTACAAAACATATATATTGTTCATACAAAATACAACAAAAAACGAAATAAGCGTGAGTCAAGCTGAGATCCAATACTTCATTTGAACCAGCGACTTTATTGCCAAATTTATCCCACTTTTAAGGCTGTAATTTTTTTGGATTTAACTAAAATATATAGAATTCCGATTTTTCCTTGAACTAGTACTGCCTGTAGATGCTAGCTGCCAAATTTCATAATACTAGGTTAACCGGAATTTCCCTATTAATTTTGATTCCTTTTATAGTGTTGAAATACGCGTTTCTTGCGATATAAACGGATATATCTTTTTTTAAGTAATATAGAAATATTATTTTTTCAAATATTATTTTGTCTATGGTTTAAATTTCAACTCAACATCTCCAATCGTTCTTAAGATAAAGGCTCTTGACAGACAGACAGACGCACAAAGTGATGATATAAGGGTTCCTTTCTTCAATAACAAGTATAGAAGTCTAAAAATGATAAAATAGACTTACATGTCCATGCAAACACGCAGCTTTTCCTGCCATACACTCAACCATCATGGCGATAGTCATTCTCGAGGGGAACCCGTGAGGATTGAACAAAATGTCGGGAATTAAACCTGATTCTGTGAACGGGAGGTCCTCGGCCGCCCACTTTTGTGAACAGATTCCTTTTTGCCCCGCACGGGAAGCGAACTTGTCACCCACTGTTGGGTTACGCTGTAAAATAACGGAATTTATCTATATCTATACTAATATTTTGCGGCCGTCGTGGCGCAGTGGTCAAGGGTGCCGCCCGTAAACGCGACGGTTGAGGGTTCGATTCCCACTCGAAAAAGTGAAATATTTCTTTACATTTATATTTCCATTTTTCTTTGCTCTGGTGTCGAGGCATACCGCGGCGTTGAGTTCTGTCACACAACACGCAATGCCGCAGATTAATAAAAAAGATACGTTAAATGCACAATGTTTGGTTAAATTCATTGTTCGGAGTCTGAATTGAACCTATAATCGTCGTGTTTACGGTTGTACACTTGTACCCCACTAAGCCACGACGGTTTAAAATTTAAATTTTCAAAAAATAAAAAAATATATATAAAACTTCTATTACCTGAATCCTAACCATGATACAAGCCTTTTTCAATGCTTTGGGGGAAAAATCTCCACATAATCTCACACTATCTACAACAACTTCCTCCTTGCCGTGATATTTGGATACTACGAATTGATTTTTCTCTCCATCATAATAGCTGTAAGGAAAAAATAGTGTTTAATTTATATAATAAAACCTTAGTTCCAAACCAAAAGTTGTATAGGCGGACATACAGGAGTCTAAGAGAGCCTCGACAGGGGGGATGTTGATATTGCAAAAAAAAATGGAAATAAAAGAAGTACACACACTGCCCTCCTAACCTAACAACATTCCCCCAAATGGGAATTGAACGTAAACCTCATAATTTAAACCACCATACCAATTCCTCAGACTGTATTCAAGCATGAATAGCTGGTAGACTGTGTTAATCTATTGAACTAATTCCGATTTAAACGGGTCTCTTAAAGAAGTATACAATCTGTCTTTTAGTTCTATCACCCCAACTAGATTCCACAATCATTAGAATCGATCCTATATAAATGAATTATTTATACATAATTAAACCTCCATACCAATAAAAAGGGTCCTCAGCCTGTACTCTAGCACCAACAGCTGGTAGACCATCTTCATCTATATACGGAACTAATTCAGGTTTGGACGGATCTCTACAGAAATAGGAAGAACTATGATTTAGTTCAATAAAATTGGACTTGTAAACTGTGCCCGCTGCAAATCCTCTCTCGTACGACGATTTGTTTATTATCATTGCGTCTTCCATGTCGTAGCCCTGCCAAAAAAATTAACTCATGATTGAATAATTAAATTACTTAATTTAAAATAGTCAAATAAATAAATAAATACTTACAGTATAAGATATAACAGCCAATATGGCGTTAGTTCCAGATGGATAGTCATCTAAGCCTAGGTTATCATGGTGCAGTGGTCGAAAGAGTGGCGTTGCACCGCTTTGTAGACGGTACAACTTCGTTTCCGCGTTAGTTTGCCACGTGTGTATGGGCGTGCCCATAGTTTGTTTACCCATTTGACATTGGTACATGTTTCTGGGAAGAGAAAATTTTGGTATGGATTATGGTTCGTAACAAATGAATTATAGATGTCAGTGTAAAACTTACTTTAACAACATTATCTAAGTCTACAAAGTACAAAGTGAATTACTAAAAAACACTTCCAAAAAGTAATTAATTGTAATTTCTCTTGTTAATATTAAGGCCAGTCGTGGCGCAGGGGCACAAGGTGTAACTGTAAGAAGGAGTAGTTGTGGGTTCGATCCCTACTTGAGTGGATGGAATATTTATTGAAATTTGTTTTTAAAAATTACTAAAACACACTTCCAAAAAGTTATTAATTATAATTTCTTTTACTAATAATGATAACAGTTTTGGTCTTCTCAAAAAATAGAAAATATATTTTCCATTAATAATCAAATTAGAAGGTATACTCACCGCGGTGACTGATTGCAATCAGGCATTGGCACTAATTGTGCGAGATTACTCATGAACGCCGATTTCGATAATTCCAAATGCGTTGTTTTACCTGAATATAAATTATAAAATTATATTAATACTGGTATGTACTGGTAACCGATATTTTTTAATGATTTATTTATAAGTAACAAAATTTAAAACATTGAAAAAAATGCAAAAAGGGGCATCTCAACAACACTTCCTCTCTGTATAGATAGTCTCACCATCTCAAGAACGCGGCGGAGAGTGGGGAATCGAGTGTCCCGACATTAGGTTCCCTCTTACACATATAGCAGATATGTGTGATATAGTGTGGAATTTATTGCGATTCGACCTAAAATAATTATAAATACCTTTAATAATCTCGCTCTGGGTGACAGCCACGTCCAAGTACAACTGTTCCATAGTACCTATAAGTTCTAACTGGCCGGTGGTTAAATTGATGACGGGCCGCATCATACGAGCCTCTGATGTAAAGAAGAATATGCCTGCGTATTGAGCACAGATCTGGAAAAATAAAAAACATCCAGTGAGTATAGATTGAGCATAAATCTAGAAAAAGAAGAAACATCCGGTTAGTAAAGATTTAGCATAGATCTAGAAAAAGAAGAAACATCCAGTGGGTAAAAAAAGAGTTGTTGATAAGACAGAGAGTCATCGTGTATGTACACCTATAATGTGTATTTCTCTACGATATGACATGTACACTTATGCATATTACATGAGCATGTGTTTATCTTTTACATGTTATATTATAACGAACGATTTATATTTATATGGCAGTGTGTGGGTTTGCGTGTTATATATAGCGCGTCCAAGAGCTGAAAGTATGGTCTCATTTACTAATTTGCAACAAGCATAGATTTATGTATACTTAATGCATTTCACATAAAAAATAAACCAGCAGTGTATATAAAAAATTAAGCATAATCTTAGAATATTTACCATTGTAATTTACTGTAACTTTCGTTTATGAACTATAGAGTCTGCACACTTGCATATTATATTCTTATTATTTTTTTTCTAATTCTTTTGTAAATACATATTAAAAAATAGATATTTATAACTCACCTGTTTCTTCGGTATCATAACAATTTCAGTAGATATGGGCACTTCGCCTTTCACTTTCAACGTTCTTACGTACGAAGTAACTTTACTTGCTATGTCCTCTGGTAGGAAACCCACGAGTCTACCATCTATGAGCACTGGGTATTTATATACATCGTGGGCTGGTGGTGTTTGGGTTATGAAACTTATTGGTTCCATGCCTAAGATGGAAAAAAGAAAATTAAATTTCAAAAGGGACATTTGATTGTGAAAGCAATGTTTGATGTTCCGATTCTTATTCGGATTCGAAAGACGCCTTAAAGACCGAAGCCCGTAACCGCTACGGTTGTGGGTTCGATCCCCATTCGAGGAAGTAAAAATATTTCTTTACGTTTATATTTCCAATTTTCTTCGCTCTGGTGTCGAGACAAAGCCCGGCGTTGAGTTCTGCCACTCAACATGCATACCTCCAGAATTCGGCAGAAAGTGGGGGAACGGAGTGCCTTAACACCGAGGATCCCTCTGCCTACCCCATTGTGTGCGGGATACAGCGTGAAGCTGAAAAAAAAATTATACAATACTGTAGGATAAGTGTTGGATTACAACACACGTCTACTTTTATTACTTGGAAAATTTTTTACCACTTAACAATAAAAAAAAACTTACCACATTTCTCCAGAACAAACGGCAACGCAGCCAGTTGGTCGGGATCAGGCGGTTGTGTCACCTAGCAAGAGAATAATTTAATTATATTTATTTATTATTTTAGCTCCACGCTGTATCCCGCATATAGCAAGGTAGGCAATAAAAATATTAAATATTTCATTCTACCGAGTGGGAATCGAACCCACAGCCGTCGCATCTACGCTCTATTAGTCACACGCTTTTTATACTTGTAGTAATGCAATATTATATTCACCGCGATATGTAACGTTTAGGCAGCGTAAGCTTTTTAGTTCACCTGAGCGGAGGCAGTGAGGTGGTTGAGAAGTCCGCAAGGAGCGCCGTCCGGCGTGTGCACCGGACACACGAACCCCCACGCGTCCGGCAATAGCTGGCGGGCCTCCGTTGTGCGCATCTCCATGAAGAAGGAACCCCGGTGGATAGCCCTGGGGTAAGATGAAAGTTACACAATATATTCTACGTGTAGCATGGTACACAGAAATTACATTTTTTATGATTTATTAAAAAAAAATGGATAAAAATGTAAATAATACAAATGACAATATAAAGTAAGATCAATGTACTTAAATACACATGTCGAAAACCAAACACATTTATTTATTGACTATTCTAGTATTTTATCACACCATAAAGGAGTGTTAACAAACACTTAATTATCTACCCTGTCAACTAAAAAGAAAATTTTAAAAAACTCACTTAAAATGCGACATATATCTCATTCTATTAATATTCTCAGCTACAATAGTTAATCCTTTGTATTGAGCGAGGTTCACATTGTTGGACGGCGCGTTGCCGGTCGCTAGGAACGTCTCCATTCTTTGTTCAAACGAACCCGCCATTCTTAGTATGGTTTGTAGTTCTTTCTGAAATGGGGGATTATATGTTCAATATTTTTATTAGGGGCGAAGCCAGTAGAGGCGCAAGGGTGCAAAGTGTACCCACAGTCGCGTTTCAGGGTCACTTTGTTTAGATCGGCACTCGAGGTAAGCATATATCTATTTAAATTTATATTTTCATTTCTTCGATCTGGTGTCGAGGCAAAAGCGCGGCGTTGAGTTGCGCCACTTGACACGCAATGCCTTCAGAATTCGGCGGCAAGTGGGGAACAAAATGTCTTAACACTAGGTTCCCTGCCCTGCCGTGTACGGGATACAGTGTGAAACTGATTAATTTTTATATGTAGGATCAAGCGCCATCTATAATTTGCGACATAAGAATTTCATTACTTTTGACCTTTAATAATTTTGAATGTGACATCATATGCTTAACAGTTTTATAATTACATGCTATCAAATTAAAACAGCGGTTTCAAAATTATGTTTACATATTATATTTTAAAATATTTTTTGCTTGAAATTTGGGAACTCACCACTACTTGTAACACAATAATCGTCATATAAATATGTGATTTAAAAACATGGATAATTAAATAAATGTGTAGAAGACGCATCCTTTACGACGAAGATCGTTACACTTCATGTAACGTTGCTATTATACTTACAGCATTCCATGAAAATTTCTTAGCTGTTTTGGCTTTTTTTAATATATTCGCCTTTGTAATATATAACAATGTTTGTAAACGTTCTTTTAGAACCTGTAGATATAAATGTCCTCCCACTTGTAACTCTTGAACCATTACAGCGTCAGCACCTTCAACCTAAAAAAAA
>JBAIZZ010000330.1:725342-774850 GCA_037355905.1 Heliconius aoede
GGACTAACTTTCTGATTTTTAACACCCACTGCCTCCATCGGAACACTTGGTTTAGCGAAAGCAGCTTCATCTATAGTTATTTTAATCTTTTCACCAGAAGGCATTTCAAATTCAGCGGGTATTAGATCAGCTATGGCAGCTTTTAACCCATCTTGGATCATGTAATTGAACGAGTCTATATGCGGTGTACCGAGACATTGTAAATACTAAAATGTGAATAATTTAATAAATTAGTTAATAGTTTCTTTTTGTTTAAATAAGCAATTGTAATGTAATTTCAAAATAACCACTTACAGGGTTAGGAGTCTTTGGAGGTTTTCGATAGTTAGGATTACTGGTATAAGCCAAAGATGGTTTTTTTAAGATCTTTTTTGGGTCCATAATGTTATATAAGCACTCTCATTTATTAATATTGACAATTTTACACATAGACGAAGACTAAAAACACGTGCGAATAATTGTCAAATTTTACACAATCACAAATTGACATGACATTGACATTAGTGAAAATGTAAACAATATACAGATATAGTAATATATTATTTATTAAAGACAATACAACACATGTTACAAATAAAGGTATATTAATAAAATTAATAAATTATTAGGAAATAGATAAGTGAAATAAAGTAACTAAATGTCCACAAGAAATGGGCTGAAATGGGAAAGTTTTAGATTTGGGTTTAAAGTAGCTATTGAACACAAAAGTTGAATATTTTGAAAGGCAAACTTTTAGTTCAAGCAAAATGTGTAAAAAACTCGTAAGGCACTAAATTCTGTAGTAATATAAACATGAGATGTAAAATTGTATTATCCATTAGCATGTACGAGTCCAATGGTGGAGGAGGGGCATAAAGTGACTGTAAACGCAACTCGTTTGGGTTCAATCCCTACTCGAGGAAATGAAATAATTATTTAAATGTATATTTCCATTTCTTCGCTTTGCCTCGCCATGCCTCCATAATTCGGCGGAAAGTGGGGAACAGAGTGTCTCAACACTAGGATCCCTCTGCCTACCCTGCGGTGTGCGGGATTGGACGTCTTTATAACTCTGTTTATAACTTACTGTAAATAAAACTTAACATATTACTTTACTACTGAATCGAATGTTTCGAATTCATACCTACATAAGCTACAAATCTTTAGAAGCGTTATTAAAATTTCATTTAGTAGTACTATTTTACAGGTTGTACAACTTTGCTTTCAAATACATTGAAAAACTGTATGGGTTTTTTGAACATATAATACTTTCGTTCACTGTCCAATATAACGAACGCTGAAGTTAAGTCTATTATAATGAATAGACAACATCGATTTTTATCCATTTCCTATAAAGATTATTATATTATTTTCATATTACAATTCATTACCATCATTCGTAACGTGGTTCGCATCAACTGCGCCAATATGTATATATATATAACTATTATAATTATATTAAGAAATACTAATAATTATTCACGAAGCGATTATATTGTTTATAATTCGTTTCTTATTATGGTAAATAAATCTCTAGGGTATTTCGTGGACCCACGCGATGTCACTTATAATAATTAAAATTGAATAAGAATCACTTATAAGTATAAGTGTTACATGTAGTCGTAAATAGGTCTACAATATTATTATGCAAAGATTACTAAATATAATAAGTTTGTTTTACATTTTTAGATTCGCGCTGTATCCCGCATATAGCACGATAGGCACAGGGAACCTAGTGTTAAGACTTAAGACTTGTCGTTCCTCATATTCCATCCAATTTTCGAGACATTTCGTGTTGAATGGCAGAATTCAACGCCACGCTTTGTTATAATATATTGAATAACAAGGCTAAACAGAAATATTGACAAGCATTGTGGGACGAGGAACTCGTTAAGTTACCCTTCATAGTAAATGTTAATTTTAATTTGTTATTATTATGAGGGTACTATGACCTAGATCAGTAGTGAAACGTCACTTAATTCAGCGCTTTGCAATCTCAATGTTACAGTTATATAATAAATTAGATACTATATTAATATATTTTGTTAGTGATTCAAAAAGCATAAATGACATATTGTTTTGATTATTTTTTCCGAATTTTTCTGAATTCTGGAGCCATTGCGTGTAGTGGCGGAACCCAACGCCGCACTTTACCGCCACAACAGGGCGAAGATATGAAAATATTAAATATTTCATTTCACAGTTTACAATCACACGCTTGTGCCTACACGACGGGTTACTTATGGAATTTGTGTATATATGATTAATAATGATAGTTAACAATGAAAGGAAAAGTCCTTGATTTAATTAGCTTTTCTCGTGACTTAGTCCGCCGTTAATACCTTTATCTGCAATTACAATTGAAGATCATATTAATTACAAGAAGTACCTACTAAGTATCGATTAATCTGTAATTCAATCCACTCGAGGGGTTCAAGTTCAGAATTATTGAAAATTAAACTAAATATTATGTAGTCTATAGTATTTTATTTCTAAGCAAATACTCATTACCTATGATCTAAATTTGTTCTTTTTTTTATGTATGTTTTATGTGTGTTTTATTTGTTTTGCGTGAAGCTGATTTCTTTTATCTGTTGTTTTTCAAAGTTTTATTATGATCTTCATCTTCACATTTTATCTTCAAAATACTATTGTCTTGCAACGTCGACTATATAGTATAAGTATTTAGTAGCCTAGTGTCAAGAAACGGTTCGATCTCTAGACATTGCGGATAGATGAAATCACATATTTTTATTTTCCTGCCATGGTAAGACATAAAATATGTACTCTATATAATCAATTATTCCCTGGAGTGAGGATGAATCCACAAACGTCGCATTTACAGCACGGGTACAGTGGTAGCGACCTCACGATACGGAAGTAAAAAAAACCGGACAAGGGTGAGGGTGGGCTTGCCCAAAGATGGTTTCATGCAAATATTGGAGGTATCGAGCTTTTTCTGAAATTCTTAAGCTAAGCTTTCATCTGATACCTCACTTTAACTAGCGGCTTTAATCCCAAAATTTGCCCTCCTTTTAAGGTTATTATTTTATTATATT
Source organism: Heliconius aoede (assembly GCA_037355905.1). Lineage (NCBI taxonomy): Eukaryota > Metazoa > Arthropoda > Insecta > Lepidoptera > Nymphalidae > Heliconius > Heliconius aoede. The sequence goes on from JBAIZZ010000330.1 coordinate 728,381, forward strand.
ATTTTTAACCACAAATGTGTAGTTTTCAAAATTTTCCTGAATTTTTACTATCTGTAGATGCTAGCTAAAAATTTCTTAATTCCAGATCAACCGGAAGTACCCTTCTAATGTTGATTCCCTTTATAGTGTCAAAATATAAGTCTTTGGCGGTATAAACGGTGATATTTTTTAAATTAAATGTACAATTTATTTTTCTGAAAATCATGGGGCTGTAGTACTGAGTTTACGGTTCGAATTTCGATGTCTGTCATGTATTATTTCAAACTCTGATTACAAATAGATATTGTAAATCCTGACAGTTTAGAAGCGACACTTTATCAAAATATCGATTTTTTCGTTATCTCGTACACCAGCATATTTTAATACGTATCATACGTACGGGTGATACATTCAGTTTACTTTTGATAGTATTGCTAAATATTGACAAACTTTTTCACGGTATATTATACAATTTATTACATCAATAAATCTTATAATTTTTAAACATACCTATCTGAAAGTTTTATTTAGATTAAATAATTGTTTAACTTAATGTTGATTTTGTAAGTAATAGGCTATGCGTATGCTTTTAGCTGCCTTTATCAAATAGCGCGCATATATAGCCATAGTCAAAAGTGGCCCAACATTTTTTTTAGCTTCATGATGTATCGCGTACGTATCAGGAACAAATGGAACCTGGGAACCTAGTTTTAGGACACTCACTTTCCGTCAACATCTCGAGGAATTGTCTGTGGCGAAAGTCAACGCCGCGTTTCCCTCGATATCGGTACAAGAAAATGAAATTATCAAATATTTTATTCTTCCTAGTGGGATCGAACCCTCAACACTTTTGCCTCTGCAGCACAACGGTATCATTTTAAATATATTGTGTATGTAACTTATATACTGTCTTAGGCAGTAGAGGATTTAATTGTAGTCTATATTAAGTTAATTTACCTGACATTTAATATAATATATTTTTAATTTTCGTTGTATATAGTTGTTTTTCTCCTGTAACTTTCAATTTAAGTGTTGTATAATCACGGTCAACGATTCAAGAATCACGAATCTAATTTTAAAATTTCTGACAGCGTAACAAATGTTTTTGCCAATGATCCATTCAATGTATTATGTAGATAATATGTACGGGAAGAAAAAGCAATAGCTTTTATTTTTAACAATATAAAAAAAGCAAATCAATACTAAAAACATTAATTATACATATGCATGTATTATATATTCAGCCAGTTTTTTGTTTTAATTGGTTACAAAATATTATAATAACTTTTTAGAAAACATGATATAGAGGAATACAATAGGACTGTTCTTATTAATTAAATATGACAAATCTAGGAGGTAAATTTAAATAACGTAAGTCCAACGTGCACTATGCAGGTCACTGTACAATATAGTGTATGTACATACAAACTAAATAGTTTGGCCAGTGTTCCAAAATCCGGCGCGATTGCCGACCGCGTCCAGTCTCGTGCGCTACGCGTTATATAATTAAAAAAAAAAACTTACATCACACGTGAAGTTTTATTGTGTTATTTAAATTATCTGTGCGTTTATATATTTTTAATTATTGAAAATTTTGTTGTTTTTATGTGGGTAAGTATTTTTTTTATTATTTGATTGTTTTCAAAAAATTTTTTGGTTACCTATGATAAAAAAAAGTATATATTTCGTTTTAATTGTCTACTAATTTCTAGTGAAAAATAAGTAGTAAAATAAATATTTAAATTTCATAAGAAAGAAGTATTAATTTGAATGTGGGTATTTTTGACTTTTTGATTCAAAGATTACATAAATTTAAAGAAATAAGCGTGCACATCACCCAAGTGTTTTTCGTATTTTCTATGTAATATTGTAATGTCGTTATGTTATGTAATAAAATGTAACAATATTATAAAAGAAGATAATTTTCGTGCTTGGTAGTAATAGAAAAATAACTTTGCGCTTGATAAGTATCTTCATAGATAGAATTTAAATATGTATAGTTAGATAGTAAAATTAAATTTTTAAATTATTACAAAAGTAATTACACAACATAATGAGATTAGGATAAATGTTTTTATATAACAAATAAGTAAGTAGATTATTATAGACTAAGCTTATTAAAAACATAGTGATTTAAATTAATTATAAATTAATAACGTGAAGAACCTAATTTTAGAAGGAATCATTGATTTTTCCAACTGCAAAATTTGCGTAAACATAATATTGAAATTGTAATGTGGCTATGTAATTTTTTTTATATAAAATGAAAATGTTTATAATTATAAGTGTTGGAATTGAGAATAATATAATATTTAATATAATATAATTAATATTATATTAAAAATGAATTAGGTTTAAAGGTGATGCCATCGTAGCGTAGAGGCTGACTGTCAAACGAGACGTTTGTGGACGCAATTTCCATTCCGGGGAAAAAATATTTTCAATTCCTCGCTCGGGTAAGAAGACGAAGCGTGGCACTCAAGTCTTTTTTACTCTTACATGCGTTCCCTTTGCTTACTCTTCTTTATTTGCACAATACCATGTGAAGCTGGTTCTTTTAGCTCAAATGCGAGTTGGACTCACCGGAGTACCGTACCAATATCAGAATTATAGATCAATGAGAAGTAAAAGTTGACAAACTTAAGTGTGCGGGCGTATGCACTCATTTGTAACCGACTTCTGTAAGAAAAGTAGATTATTAACTCGGCTGTATTTTTTTATGGTTACCTCGAAACTTTGGGCTGGGTGAACCGATTTTGACGATTCGTTTTTTTTATTTAAAAGCTAGTGCTCCCCGTGTAGGGTCATTTTAATTTGGTCCATTTCTGGCAATGTTATCCACATACACTACATAAATCTTAAATTTACATTCAGTATGTACCCGACAAAAGGACAAATAACACAGTATCACGCCAACAGATTTCAATGATTCTTTTTTTATTGGAAAGGATACACGCTTCGAGGGTGGTTTGTTGTGGACATCGAACCTACCACTCATCGTGTTTACACCTGACACGTTTTATCTGCAACACTATATCCTTTTTCTCATCCATTTCTTATTGAGGCCATTGTGGCCAGTAGGACAGCGTCTTTAGCATATATAGCTGTGAGTGATAGTTTTTAGTTTCGAAGTGATCATTTTGTGTAAAGGTTTTTTTATACTTTTCTGGCTTAATTTTTTATGATAACAAAAATTCTGGAGTGACCACCAGACTATTCTGGGGTGGACACCCTCCATCCGAAGTTTTTTCAAAAAACAGAACTATTTTTAAAGTTTATTTTTTAAAGTACTAGACAATAATTGTTTCTTTATTATAATTATCTTAATAATGTTTATCTAAATATGTTTAAAAAAAGCGAAAAGGTCCAATCGATAATCTTTGAACTATATATATTTATATATTTCATTGAAATATTTTCGTTTGAACGTCGATTAGGTTATAAATAGATGTTAAAAAAGTTGACGTCGTTATGACGCAACTGGAACGACCCAGCTGTGAGTGTGGGTTCAAATTTAAAGCATTTATTTTATGTTCCTTTTGTAGCTAGGTTCCTGTCATAGGTAGGCCTTTTGATTGCGTGTCCGGAAAAATAAATGGAGTATGACTTCTCGCCTGGCTTTTGTTCTGGCTTGTAAGAGGAATTTTTTTTTAGTTGACCTTTAAGTCAAATTTAAAGGATTAATAAGTCTTCAAAGCTGACATAAGTTTTACAGACATTGTTATATAGCATTATTTTCAGTGATAAGTGTGAATCACTTCCTTAGTTGTATTTATACAATATATTAACTCCATTAATCGTGACTTGTTCGGTAACCTTCGTATGGTTTCTTTATCATTTTTCTCACAACTCCATGAATAGAGTGTAGTGACATATCACTTTCCTCTTAATCTTGCAAAAGCTCCCAATGATTTTTTCCCAGTGAGAATAACAGAAAGAAAGAAGTGAAATACTTTTAAAAAAAATTAATTAATATTGCATAATATGTATTATACTGTATTTTGACGCAAGAAATTTTAACCTGACCACATATTTAGATATCTGTTACTTTAGTCTGATGTGGTTATGCGGGTAATTTAGTGGCTTGTAATGAGATACTCCTATATCTACATATTGTTTGTCTTGTGCTAGTCATAGCTGTTTATCCTTATATTAAATATTTTAAGGTGTGTGTGTGTATGTCGCGAACGTCGTCACTAACCATTTGATTTCGTATTCAAATTGTAGAATAAAATCAATGTGACGGTTGTAGTTAAAAACTCTTTTTGCGTGAAATGAAGTTTTGTAATCTAATTATTCTTTACTTTTCTTGTTGTTATGAGTGATCATTTTGTAATTGAATTTAGTTCAAGATAATATATAATTTGATATAGTGAATATTTAAAAAAAACTAAGTTTTTACGTTTAAAATCCAAATAAAATTAATTGGAGGCAGTCGTGGCGCAGAAGTGCAAGCGTACGACTGTTGTCGGTTCGATTCCCACTAGGTAGAATGAAATACTTAACTTTCTCGCTCTGGCAACGAGACAAGGCGCGGCGTCGAATTCCACCAATTAACACGCAATGCCTTAACACAGTGGTTCTCAACCTTTTTTCACCTGCGGCACATTTTTAACTATTCTGAAAACTGGCGGCACATAAAGAAAAAAGGCGGCACATAAAGAAAAAAGGCGGCACATAAAGAGACAATTTTTAATACATAAACATGACTTTATCATAATTTGGGATTGATAAAAGCGTTTGCAAATTAAATAAAAATATTATGCTGGTTCAATATATAAATATTTACGTTGAATTTTTTTTTTGTATATGTGTTATATATATTTTAAATTTTTCGCGGCACATTTTTAAAATCTCGCGGCACACAAAAGTGCCGCGGCACATGGGTTGAGAATCACTGCCTTAACACTTCGGCAGAAAGTGGGTTACGGATGTGTTTTAACGGAGAGTGGAGTGTCTTATCACCAGTTTTCAAGCCCTCTGCCTACCCTTCTTTATGCCGAATACTCTTTATGCGTGTAGCTTGAAAAAAATAGACATTACCAGGTTGATTTATTGTTGAATCAATGGTATATAAACAATAAATTGTATATTTAGATACCTTGCAAACAGTTTTGGCAAACGTTCAATTGGGTAAAACTAGATAAACGGATCTGCAATATGCTTGTTTACATTACAATTGACAAGCGGATGTTATTGTAGTATAATTAAAACAAAATAACTAAAATTTGTACAAGTTACATTTGATTGTGTGTTCACTATTCAGTTAAAAATAATGCCAGTCATTGGAGAAATATTTTATAAGGTTCCATAGATTGTAAGGAAAAAAGGAACCCTTATAAGACCATACTGTCTATCAAGAGCCTTGAACGCTTGGAGATCTACGGTCCCTTGATTTCTTCTAAAATCGTATTTCAATATTATTTATTAAAAAAAGATATTGTCGTTTATACAGCGAAATACGCGTATTTCGTCACTATACAGGGAATCGAAATTAACTACTTTCGGTTGACTTAGAGTTATGAAATTTGGCAAAATAAAAAGTAAAATGGGGGCAAAATTTAGTATTAGAGCCGCTAATTCAATGAGGTATCAGACCAATCTCTGCCTTATCTAAGCTTGAATTACAGACAAAACTTGAGACCTGCCATTTTTGTATGCAACCCCCAGTGGGCCAGCCAGACTCGCGCTCGTTCGTATTTTTTTAGGATAATTATTATTTATTTATACTTCTGAGTGAGGATAAATCCACGTGTTACACATTGTCAAAATGAATTCTACAATAATTTGTAACGCGTCGCTATGTAGTATGTACGCCTACTAAATAATTTATTTGCCTTTCTATATAATAGCGTGAATAACTCTATTGTCTTTATACGAAAATTAAAATAATTTATTCATTTTATTGAATTATTTTATTACGTATTCTTTATATTGTGTATTATACATTTCCTCTTACCTCTTTAATGTGAACGGTGTGAGGAAGGAAATTATATAGGCTTAATAATATTTTAAATATGTTATTTACATTGTGAAAACCCGATTATGAAAAATATCGTAAGACGTCATACTTATGAAGAGGGTTTATTCCAGTTACGATACTGTGGTTTACTACTTACTCGGTTATTTTCTCACATTTTAATTGAATCACCTGATTGATATTCACTACGGGATACTTTTTTTAGCGTCACGTGAGGGAACGGAGTGTCTTGACATTCTGTTCCTTTATTACTTATCATTAGATGACCCGAACGCTCGTTTGTCTTGTCCTTTTCCATAAAAAAAATATTAAGATTATTGAGTAGTTGATTTGTATTATTTAATTATTTTCTGTAAATGAATTTATTCTACATAATTATAAAGGACTACATTTAGATTTCTAGCCTTAATTTTCTATGATAATACAGGAAATTCGATACATACATATATTTATTTCTTGATATGAACTGAACCACAACGGGTGATACTGTATTTTAACGTTTAATGTTCTTTTAGTAATCAGGCGACGATTCAGAATATATATATATATATATATATATGTGTATTTATATATGTAAATCACACAAATCTTGAAACCACTTGAATAATATTGTTATATGATGCACATCAAAATAGTCCATATAAAATAAAGTGGGCAATAAAAATAAAATATTGAAATAACAATGGCGATTTTCAGTATAACGCTTATAAAAGTAGAGAGCAACAATTAAGTGTTTGCTTCTTATCTCATGTTGTGTAAATGTTTAGATAGCCGGACCGGCTATCTATTACCGTATGAAATTGTGTTATACAGCTACATAATGTAGATTTATTTTATTTATATTTTTTTGTAACTCCACATTTATTTTACATATAGCAAGTAGATCTTGCTATATGTAAAATAAATGAAAAACATGTGTAAATATTTAATTTAATTAGCTATCTGCTTCAAATTCTTGTCAATTTGTTTCGTCAATTAACTGTGTGTTAATTGATGTTAATGTTAATCATGTAATATTTAATTTAGGTATGTTAAGCTTTTGTAACGAATTCGATAATTTTTCACGCTGGGAATGTAAAACTATAAATTATTATGAAACATGTTTTCCACAATTTCATGACGCTACTCTGGTATTACTGAACACTGTGACTGGTGGTCGAATGAGTGAGTGTTGTAAACAGAAAGCGGGAAACCGAGTGATTCAGGAGATTTCGGAAAATAAATAAGGATATTTCCGACATATTAATCTGTATGTAATTTTGAAATTAAAACAAAAACTGAATTGGCACAAAGTCTACATAATTAACAACCTACTAAACTAATTACAAGAATCCATTGAGATATATGATCTGATGGATACTCACTATAGGTGCATACGTTTGTATTTTTGTCCAACTCGAAACAGAAACATCAATACTCTGTTATAAGTATATTGTAAAAATACGTCATACGTGCAGTGATTCGGTGATTTACTGAATATCTAATTCAGATAGCAATCTAGGAGAAATAATTTCACTATCAGATAAGATAATAGTAGAACATGAAAAAAATATTCGTAATTTAAATTGATTTATTATACACATATTAAATTATATCTAAAATACATAATATTATTTCTTATATTAATATTTTTACAACAATTTATCACTTAGCTAAGTATAATTTTACATGGTTCATAATAAAAAATACAATGCCGTAGAAAGTTCGTACGCTATTTAACCTCGTGTCATATATCAAAGATAGATTTGTGAGATTATCATAAGTAGAAGATAATACTATCAGAAATATATGTTTCCCTCTTGGATAGCACCTTATCAATACAGCGCGATAAAAAAAATATATTATAAATCACCAAGCGTTAGAGCTCCTCAATAAAAAAACTTGAGCTTGCTGTTGCTATAACCAGTAGCGTATGGCTTAAACGGATATCTTTAGCTGATAAGCATGTGTCGGTAGAAATAATAATTTCATGCCACTGTGGTCGCCCTTTTTTTTATTTTTTTTATTATATTATATATTTGGCTGTATTATATAATATAGCGTAGCGCAATTTTTTTGAACTTTAAAATTTTAAAGTGTATAATTATTTACAAAATAAAATTGCTATACATTTTATCATCAAACAATTCTCATATTTTGTAGGCTTGCCGTTTTACACGTTAAAAACGTTACACTTTTTCCAATAAAATCAAAAGGTAATCTAGAAATATATTACTCGGAAGACACTTGTACTCTTATAAAAAAATAACATTTAAACAGAAAAAAAGAAATTAAATAATTGGCTAAATGATATATATGTTTCCAATACATCGTCATGCTAGCCCACATATTGAAGGTTAGTTTGGAGTGTTGATAAGTGATAAGCACAAGTGTCATGCGAGATTTGGCGCCGATATTTATCATGTCATTTCTTCGCAGAATTTTTTATATATAATATATTAAACATAATATGTTTTCTTTATATATTCATAATATAATATTTAAAAATATTTATTATTAATATATATTTTTTGTTTGTAAATCGTATCGTGTATCACGCACAGAGCAGGGTAGGCACAGGGAAGCTAGTGTTAATATACTCTGTTGGGGAACAAACGTGCACGTTTCAGCATGAAATATTTAATATTTTCATTTAATCTCTTTGATAATGAAAAAACTTTCTATCAATGCACGGCGTTGAGTTCTGAATACGCAATGAAGTTCCTCATTAAGGAAGGAGGAGGAGAAAAAAGAAAGAGAAGGAACGGAGTATTTTAATACTAGATTCCCAGGTTCCCTTTACTTACTTTGCTATGTGAGGTTTGTAAGTGTAGTTTCTGCATTATTTAGCGAGTAGCTTATAGATGCAGAAAATGCTTTTACAAACTTTGATCGCGTCCTCGGCAATATTTTTAAAAGTGCAAATACGTCATTGTTGCACCTAATGCAATATTGTTATGATATAAATAATTCATATCGAAGTCAATATTAATTTAAAATTTAAACTCCACGCGACCTGGGGTCAGTGCAATACGCCCATTGTTAATAGATCTTGGCACATTCTTAATGAAGTAATATTTTAGTCATCCAGTTTAAAGGTGAGCCTTCAAAGATGTCACGTTTATATTATGTATCTTATTAAATAAATTAAAATTTAACTGTAACATTTACGTATTTAAATAATGTATATGCAGCGGCCGTTATGCCACAGGGATAGTTGTGGGTTCGATCTTGATCACTCAGCATGTTATTTCTCGAAAGTTATCCGGAAAGTGGAGAACGGAGATGTCCTAGAGAGGTATCATCTACCTGATTGAAAGTATAGTTATGGGTTCTAATATGAAGTATTAGTGAGATTTTTTTATTTTATGCATGAACTGTAACCACCCATATATAGGTAACTAGCTGAGCCCGCTCGCCTCACTCGCGCGATGTTTAGTGCAGTCAGCTGTTGGCTTAGCGGGAAAAAACACGTCCCGTCGGATAAAAACGTAAAATAAAAGATATCCGGATCTATCTAGCCTATAACCATTCCGGGAAGCCACGGAACAACTCCTCCAAATTCCACGCCAATCGACTCGGCCGTTTCGGAGTCTATAGCGAACAGACAAACAAATACAACAGACCTTTGTTTTTATATATATTTTTAAAGAATACATTCCTCTAGTGGGAATTAAACCCACAGTCATCCTATGTCACAGTCAACATACATAGTCAATCATTCCCACTATGGCTTACATAATATCTGGGCATCTACTATACAGAATAGATCCTTCAAAGTTCAAATAGTCCGAACAGGATGACTATAGTTACTTTGTTTACTCTATTGAGTCTCATCAACAGGCGGTGAATCGTCGATTAATACTCATATACTTGTTATTTCTTGTAATCATATTCTTATTAAAAACCTCAAAAATATATGAAAATGTATACCTTTTCTTTTTAAGATTTTCTTTTATTCTTTGTATTGTAGACTCGAACCTAGGCTTGCGCCTGTCGATGTCGCTGTTATTAACAAACGTTACAAATTTTATTTTAACATTATTTTCATAGTTTGGGTAATCTATTTTAATTGTAGCTTTAATTTGTGGGCATATGAATTTATTATTATATTAAATCAATATAACAACATACCTTAAATATTGAACGCGTACGCGCTTGTGACGTTGTTGCATACAATACTTAGATATTAGCGCCCGATTAGCGAGCATTAGTCAAGACATACGAGATGAAGATATATTCTCAAGGATTTGTTACAAGCACCGACGTTACATCTTATTATACTATAGTTTTTTTCTTATTAAAATCTAATTAGACATTTAAGGTATTTTTTAATTTTTTTTATATAAAAAAAAACAATTTTACACTATATCTGCTTTCACTCAATCTGCCAGATTAGTACAAAAATACATGTGTCACATACTCATGTGTGTGTAGTTCTTCCATCTTATTATAAGGTTTAATCTTATGATAGTCGTTTCATATATATTATAACTTTTTTTTTGGGCGTAAAGAACTCTTATATACATTTATATTTTCATTTAATAGCATTGATTTTTGTCCCCCACTTTTTGCCCAATAAAGGAGAGGATAGAGGAGGTGGAAATAATTCACTATAAAAACAAAAACGCCTGAACATATATTGAAAAATAAGTTTTATATTAATGTGCAAGTATTTTTTCTTTATTTAAGCTTTAAATGGTTTTCATTACAGATAAAACTAACTCCATAGAATATGGAGAAGCCGACTATGCATATGCTCTCCGTCCAGGAAAAGGGCGGAGAGACCAAGAAGACTAATCAATATATAGCTGCTGTAGCAGGTATGTAATTTATCTGTCTCCCAATTCTAGTAGGGTACGAGAAAGATTTTAAAGTTAAGATTACGGCATTTTGTTTGCCATTTTCAATCCAATCTTCTTATCAGAGTGAGAAAATAAAAGTATTTCACTAGTCCGATTGGGAATCGAACCCACAATGTTTACTTAATAAAAATTTGGGTTATATTTTACTTAAAACACTCGGCTTCATATCTGGAAATAAAATTTAACTACACGTTATATCTCACATATAGTAGAGTTGAAGAGCGATTAGTAAAATGTCAAAGATAAGAAAAATATCTATTTAAAAGATAAGGAAAAAACTAACGAAATTTTGGCCGTAAAACCTGTTGTTTGCCGTAGTAGGTTTTGACAAAAAGTCGATCAAATATTGGGTCGTGCTGAAACTACGTACTTGTTGATTGTCAGTTTATTTCGGTTTTGGTTTCGGTCAAGAACTAGACCAGCTGAGGTTACAGTATCGATTTCGATTCTATATATGAAAGATAATTATGTATGCATAATTATATATTTTTAATTTATGATAACAGATGCAAAGGTCAATGTACATTACTGAGATAACTGGCAGAGTGATTTGACCACAGCTTTTATAAAGAAATAAGTAATAATTAATAATAAATAGCGATATTTAGAAAGTAGTTTCGAATTACTACTGCTGCTACTGATGTGATAGACAAACCGCAGAGTTAAGTTCCGCCATTCCGCATGCAAAGTGTTGAAAAAGTAGGCAAAAAATAGACATCCGCTGTCTTAGTATTTTTTCCGTTATGCAGAAAAAGCTGAAGCTATAAAATATTACTATTTTATTACAAAATTAAATGAACATAAACGAAATCGCATCACTTGACCCCGCAACTAATCTAATTGCACTGAATGAATGCATACAGAACGCGTACAGACAGAAATAACTCGAGAGATCGGACGAGACTCGAGAGCAATGCGATGAATGAACTTTCGTGTTTAAATTTAGTCAATTTTTATAGGTTTTTTAAACAAATATTATGTAGGTACTTGCATTAAAATTTGGAGAAAGAGAAAAATTTTAGTCGCTTGTAAGAAATAGAAATATTTCTTGGAAAGAAAAATCTTTCGGAAACGTCTATGGACGGATTCGTACACCGCTACGTTCAAACTTAAACACGTTTTCTAAGGAAAATTACGTAACTATTAAATGAAATTTCCATAGATCAGTAATATCACTAACATATTATATTTTAATTTTCAGCGGCAATAGGCGCTGTGGCTGCTGGAACGATCTTGGCGTGGACGTCTCCCGCTCTCCCTCAGCTGGAACCGCCCAAGAATATCACACAGAACTCATCCACGCCCTTAGAAAGGGATGTTTTTGCTCTTAACGAGACATATAATATAAGCAATTTTACAAAAGTTTTACGCAATTCGTTGGGACAAGAGGCGGCTTTTTTGCTAGACACTAGTGAAAGTAAGTATTGATTTTGAAAAAATATTTGTTTTTATTTTTTTGTTTTTGTATATAGGGAGGGGGTTGTATTTAGTGTTTTAATAATACTTAAAAAATATGAATACAAAAATTATTTTTAACTGCTAGATCAAAAATATAACAAAATTTCATCTTATAAGCCATCATAGCGTAGTTTAACAGCTTCACATATATATTTTTAATTATTCTGCTTTGTCAGTATTAAGCGTGACGATGAGGTCTCAACAAGCTCTCTCTCGAATTATGGCAGAAACAGAGAACGGAAGTTCTTGCCACCAAGTCTTCTCTGCCTACCATAAAATACAGACAGCAAAAAACAAGAAGAAGGAAATAGCTGGAAGTGAAGAAAGAACTCTCTGAATTTCAATACGTTTTCTAAATCATTCTTCTATCCACAGTGTGGACTAGCATTTAAAGAATATCAAAAATTAATAACATTTATACACAAAAAAATTAATTAATTCAAAAATTATTACACAAAATTTAAAAATAAAAAATAAAACAAAACATAAATCAAGTCAAGAATCTAAACTAAAACTTTAGAGGCACGTCTCGAAATAAATATTCAGCCGTCTCTATAAATACAAGCCACACCCACAAACACTACGTATTTCTGAAAGACTGCCAGACACTGGACGTCAACAAGGTTACGAACGTTGTCTTTTATCACATGATTGGGGAAATTATGCTTATTTTCGATAGAACCACTGAAAAACAATCTTTTTTTTTCTTGTGAATTCTTTGGCAAGGGAGCTTGAAATATTAATAATAGGTTTTCAGTTATATTAATGAGTTATTTTTTTCTTATAGTCTAAGATCCCAGAGCCCCGCCCGACCTACTTCATTGTAGCAAAGCTGAAATTTTGAGGACTATTATTCTAATATGTAGTTATGACAGTATGCCTTATATTATCTTCTGGGAAGATGATTAACCCATCGTGTTGGTCTGGGCTCTTGTGAAGGGTCTTGAGATCGCCTATAAATAATATATTTAAATAAATAATAAATTGTAAAGCTTGACAGTTTAACGTCCTTTGCCACAATCTTAAACAACCTTCAAAAAAAAAAAGGCTCACGTAAAGTTTTTGGTAATAATAAATATACTTTTTTGACATTATTCTTAAACACATACTCAAAAAATTTACTGTTATTAGTAGTTAAAGTTTATTTGATATTTCTCAATGAACGCTAAATGGAACATCTTCATATCAACATTAATATACATAATATACCTACTTAATACTTAGTGTTACTGTTAAAAAATCCTTTGAACATATAGTGTTTTTGATCTCAATCGGTTTATAAATAAAAAAGTTATATGGAGATATTTTTAAGTGTTATTATTATTAAAAAACAAAAGCAATATTTATTAGTAAATTAATAAATATATAGCTTAAGCTGGCGAAGCTGTAAGCGGGTCGCTGATTTGTAATAAAATATTCTCTTTTCTCCTAGGTTCCCTGGTTTCCTCAATCCTCGCAATAGGCGCGGCTATCAGCGCTCTGCCCGTGGGTGTACTCGCGCAACGTTTCGGGCGGCGACCCACCATCCTCGTCCTAGCTCTACCGTTTTTGATCAACTGGTTGCTCACGATCTTTGCAAATGGCGCTGGAATGCTCATCGCTGCTAGGTTCTTCGCTGGACTTGCAACTGGTGAGATGACTAAATTACATTTTTATATATCTAATGATCATGATTTGTTTAGCTTAGCAGTGAGTGTTTTAACACAAGATTCCCTCTATCTACCCTGCTATGTGCAGGATACGGCGTGAAGCTGATTAAATGCATCTACCCTCCACTTTGTTCATTATTTTTGCTGTTTCTTAAATCACAGCAAGTTACAGGTTAAGTTAGGCTTATAAAATATGTGTATGGTATTCCTTACAATATATATTTTTATTTTCCCAGGCGGTATATGTGTAGCAGCGCCCATGTACATAGGAGAAATTGCTGAAACCTCGATCCGAGGGTCTCTCGGCGCCTTCTTCCAACTCTTCCTAACTGTGGGCATCCTGTTCACGTTCGTGGTGGGCGGATGGACACATTGGCAGACTTTGTCCATTATATCTGCTGTGTTCCCGGTGCTTTTGGTTGCTGTGTTTTGGTGAGCTAGCTTTTTTTCTATTTATTTTATATCGTTTTTCATTCTTAACTAATAAAAAATGAACTATTGGCCATATATTATGAATTTTATTAAAGATTTTTGTAGTATTAGTAAATACATTATTTTAGTGATATTGATTTCCAAAAATGTATGAAGTGTTATGGAAGAGTGGTACCTCTTCACACAAGTACTTGCATTTACTAGTAACTAAGTAGGTCGGTTTCCTTACTTTACATATAGGTAGTTAAAGAAAATATAAAATTGAAATATTTTTTTTTCTAATAATTTGGAGTAAGATTGATATTAAACGGTAACACTTTATTCTTGTTCTTTCTTTTTATTTTTAACGGATTGCGTTACTTTGGTATATTTTTTTTAAATTTTAACTATTCTGATACAATTTGCCTTATACATATATTTACAGGTGGATGCCAGAAACGCCCCAATACCTATTAGGCAAAAACCGTAGACGTGATGCTGAGAAAGCTTTGAGATGGCTGCGAGGACCCGATGCTGATCTTAGCGCCGAATTGGAAGATATGCAGAAAGATGTCAGTATATGTAAAAATATTTAAATTCGTATTATTTTATATTGTTAAAGCCAGTCGTGTCGCAGTAAGACAGCGTTTGATTTCACTGTCGATTCTCTGGTAAGGTAAAGCAAGGTGTTAATTTCTACTTTACAATATCTTAAATTTGGGCGGTGTATTATAGACTCTATGCCTGCCGCGCAATGTAATATATAAAAAAAAAACAAATAATAGATCAACGGCAAAAGCCTCAAGACTAAATTTTCAATGTCCACTCACAAACACTTATTTAATTCCAGGTCGACAACTCATCACGTCAGAAAGCCGGCGTTTTAGCAATGGTTACAAATCGAGCTTCTCTAATGGCCCTCATTTGTTCCCTCGGTCTCATGTTCTTCCAACAGTTCAGCGGAATAAACGCTGTCATTTTCTATACAAATAACATATTTCAATCTGCTGGTTCAGACATACCCCCAGCAATTGCCACTATTATCGTAGGCGTCGTTCAAACTATAGCTACTTACATATCTTCCCTTTTAATTGAAAAAGCCGGTCGCAGAATCCTACTTTTGCAAAGTTGTATCATAATGGGTGTATGCTTAATAATTTTGGGTGCATATTTCAAATTGCAAGAAAATGGCGCCAACGTGGGTTCGGTGGGCTGGTTGCCTTTAGTTTGCTTGGTTTTGTTCATTGTTTCCTTTTCCTTGGGCTTCGGTCCGATACCTTGGATGATGATGGCCGAACTGTTCCCAGTGGAATTTAGAGGAACTGCATCAGGAATAACTGTTATTACTAATTGGTGTTTAGTTTTCGTTGTAACTTTATGTTTCCCATTGATGAAAGACGCTATTGGTATCTACAGCTGTTTCTGGTTCTTCAGCGCTTTCATGATTGTTTGCGTTTTCTTTGTGTTCTTCCTAATTCCTGAAACTAAGGGGAAGACCGTCTCGCAAATACAGACTATACTCGGCGGCTCAAAGTAATTATATGTACACAATGCCGTTTTCCATTTGCGTGATGTTTGAGGCATATCATGTTTGCAAGATTTTTTAAAGTTAAAATTGGTTGGAATGTTAGAAGAGATTTCAATAATTTATGAATTAAAGTAAAGATGGCCTGTGATGATTAATGTGTAACCTCAATTTTATTCATAATAGATGCCGTCTATTTAACCGTCATCGTATGCTTGAAAAGAAAACCTGTATGTACATTCAGGTGTTATTAATAAAAAAAAAAACAATGTTTTATTAAATCCACCTTTGCACTGTGATATGTATTTTCCAAATATTAAATATTTTGGGATCTCTCTACGTCATTTCAATTATATTTTATAGATTCTTTATATTTAAGGCATATACAACCATACATAAATACATATATTATGTGTTCATTAAAGCTATAATATAATTACTACACCCGTTTTATTCAAATTTTCATAAAGACTTTGGAATTTTATGTCGGAATTGGTAACATTGTGTTTAATTTAATACAATATAAGATTTTTAAGTACTTATTAGAATAAAACGTGCCAAATATTTACTGTAGGTTTCTAATTAATAATATAATATATTAATAATGTTTATACAAATGACAATATATATATTGTGCAATAAATTTGCTTAATTAATAACTAATTTTATAAATGTTACTAATATTTTTTTTATGAGTGACTATCAATTAATGTTATTAGAATTGGATTGGTTGTTGTGTTGTTGAAATTGTATGTTAATTATAAAATGAATAAATTAAATATTTAAAAAAAAAATCTTTTTGTCTCATTTCTCTTTTTATACTTTATTTAGCTTCCCAGTGCTTATTAAAGGGTAGGCAGCGAAAACTTATTGTTAAGACACTCCGCTTCACACTCACCGCCCAATTTTCAACACAATTCCTATAGAGCGGCGCAACTCATGCAGCGCTTATTTTATCAGAGCAAGGGTATTCAAATTTACCAAGTGGGATTCGAATCTACACACTCGCTACGCTGACGATGTTCCACTGCCTCAAGACAGCGTCTCCTCTAAGACCATTATTATAATTATTTAATACGGTCTTCTTATAAAACCTACAGGGCTCGCTTTAACGTAAACTTGATACGTTTACAACCTCTTTTAACTTATAATTTATGAATATATATTGTCAACAAATAAAAAACTGTCAGATTATTAGAATAAAATTTTCAGTGGTTACTTTCAATTTATATAACATAGTGCTGAAAAATTTAAATATTATCAAAAAATCAATATAAGTATTAGGGTCAAAATTTATCGTATCAACAATGCAAATACGATATGAAAATCTTAATCTTTTCAAAGTAAACCAACGTCATTGAAATGGCGATACCTAATAAAATTTTGAAACTAAGGGCCGAAGACGAAATCGCTATAAAGGGAGCACATTTACTAGGACCAGGTCTGGAATTCAAATTCGACGAGTTAAAATATGAAATTCTGGACAAAATCGACAAAGAAATGAATGATTCTAAAAACGCTAGAGATTATATAACACAGAAATACGACGAGCTTTGTAATAAAATACAGTTTTTATCAGAATTAGATTCAACGGTCAGTGGATTTAGGAGTGACGTTAAGGCTATAGAGAAACACGTTATAGAACTATCTTCTAGGGTGGATGATATAGAAAAAAGGCTTATTTGTAATGAATGTCCGTCTATAACTTCCTCATTTGTTGTAAATCCTAAATAAATATCTATATTTTTTTTAATTTATAAAGTTTGTTTATGGTGAACACTTCTGATAGTTAATTAGATGTCTATCTGACAGTAAACTTCATAACATTGGTTTTATGTATATTTTTTAGCTTAGCGCTATAGGAAGAGGAAACCTGGGAATCTAATGATAAGACACTCCGTTCCCTATTTTCCGCCGAATTCTGGAGGGATTGTGGTGGAGCTAAGCTCCGCGCTTGGCTCGTTACCAAAGCAAGGCAATGAAAATATTAAATAATTCAATTCACAGTGTCGCGTTTACTATCGCCAGTTTGTGCGCCACGATGACCTCAATTTAAAATTTAAATCAAATTTAAATTTAAATCTATTTTAAATTATTGAAAAAAATTGAGAAGAAAATGGAGGACGGAGTGTCTGACATTAGGATCCCTATCCTATTAAGACGTGAAAAAGCTCAAAACTGCTTTTTCCCGCATAACAGGATAGGTTTACAGAGCAGTAAAATAACTGAATATTAAATCGTATAGTAAGCATATACTCATAAGTATTGTAAATATTCCAAGATATGAAAAAGAACAAACACTTGCTAGGTTGTTATCTATAAGAGGTTTCAACATATTCATACACATACTTATTCAAAAGTTAAGAAATTTTCCTATTAATTTTGTTGTACACTGTGATTGGTAAATGAAAAAAAAGTCTTATTTTAGGGAAAAATAAAACAATCACATCACATTGATTCAGTAAAATCTCACATATAAACTATCGTAATATGATAGAAGTGTGTGACTGAAGCCATCATGACGAAGGGTAATGAAATACCGGGTTCGATTATCGCTGGGAGAAATTTGAAGGGGCAAGAACATATTTCCACAGTTCCACGAAAAATCGGCGCCAGCTATCGCAGTCTCGAGTACGAATGCTACTTAATAGTCATGATAATATTATATACGCACATACCATATCATACTTGTAAAGAAAAATATAATATAGTAATATATTTTTTAACTGGGGTGGTCAATATCGCTTATAAAAGTCACAATATACTCTGATATTTTTCTTTTTTTTAGCTTCACGCTGTTCCCTGCACATAGCAGCGTTGAGTTCCGCCACTCGACACGTAACGCCTTAAGAATATGGCGGGAAGTGAGGAACGGAAGGATATTAATCGGTAATGAGTCTAGGTTTACCAGACTCGTAGGTTCCCTCTGGTTCCAAGCGTAAGGATACAGTGTGAAGATAAAAAACAAATATTTTAAATTACTTAACATGTTTTTATATATATATTATTTTTTGTAGTAGGTTTTATTCCTTCCTTATTGGTACTAGATATTATTTATTACTGGCATTGTTAAGATAGACAGCTGTACCTATTATAAATTTTATTAATATACAAGTACACTTCCGGCACGGTGTACCTATGACATAAGGAAAAATAAATATGTCTCTGTGCATTTCCTAAGAAATAAAACAAATATGCAATTCAACTTCTGTTGAGTACTTGGAATTACTCTTTTAATTTTTTTTATCTTTAAACCTTAGATACTCTCTTTTTTAATTGTAACCAACCTAGAGAAAACCTAGCATTAAGATGAAAAGTTAAATTTTCCACCGTTTAACGGCAAAACCTAACACTGTGTTGTCTTGCCAGGTCATGGCAGGAAAAACATAAATTGAATATAAAATTTCACTCATCCCAGAATCGAATCTACACTTCCTAGCGTGACTTCGCTTTATTAATCATATAGCGGGGCGACACACTGTGCTCCAATTTTGGCCTAATTCGATACATTGGGTGTTAAGTGGTGGAACTTAACGAATTGTCTTCTAGCGAGAGGTGGGAAATAGTGTGATCTCCCGAGTTGGAATCAAATACACTATCCCACTCCGTCACGACCTCCCCAATTGCTGATTACAATCAACATTACATTACTCATAACTTAGTGATGACTATCGCACAACACATCTCTCTCATGCATCATCATCATCACAACAGATTTTCAAAATATTCTAAATAGATAACAAATAAAGATATTCATATGAATTCAGTTGTATATTCATACAGTATTCATAAACAAATAATATTATTCTATACAATGTCTTTTAATCAATAGTACCTATTACGCGCTGAACTCTATAGACAAAGGTAGTGGATACACGAAAGCAACATTTAATAGTAGAAGAAATCCCCAATAACGAAATGAAAAGACTTCTTTATACACTTTATTTATATTTTAACCAACTACATAAAAAAAAACAGATTTTTCTGCAACAAATTCGAGAATAAATTATAAGAGTAAACCTTCTTCAAATGTAGATACATGACAACTGCACGTTTTGTACTGTGTGACAGGTAGACAGAGGAAACGTAGTGTAAGATACTAAATGGAACTTTTTACATTGCACATTTTATATATAGCATCTGTAAATAATCACACAACTGTATAGGTATACATAATATTCAATCTAAATAATTATTAATTAAAACCCATATAAAACCGGTATTAAAACCCACCACACACACTTAGTGGATTGCAATCGATATAATGCATTCATCGCTTTACATAGAGATGATAGTCATAGAGAGAGATGGTAGTTTTTTATATCAGAAGAGATATTTTCTTCTGATATAAAAAACTAATTAAATTTAATAATTAGTAGCTAAATTGAAGCCATGGTGGCGCAGAGGCACAACGTGCGACTTTAAATGCAACGTTTGTGGGTTCGATTCTCATTTGGGGCAATGAAATATTTGATCTTTTAATTTTTTTGCTACTATAACTAGACAAAATGTGTGCCTCGAGAATTCGGTGGAAAGTGGGGAAATGAGTCTCTTAACAGTAGGTTTCCAAATTCCCTCTAACTACCCTGCTATGTACGTGACAAAGCGGGAAGCTAAAAAATACGTATAAAATAGTATTTGACATCCACATACGGACAGACATCGATTATTGAGTAATACATATTATCGAAGAGATAGCAACTTTTATTGTGAAGTTATAATTATGAATGTTATTTTTAGTGCGAAGTTCTCCGTGTGTGGTGCTGTGTTCCAATAGACATGTAAGTACTTTGTTTTTTTTATTATTTTAATTTAATTAATAATAAAGCTTTTAAATATGTTTTATATTTCAAATAATTTTCCTAATGCTTTTTAATTTAATTTATTATTTAATTAATCTAACTACTTACTTTATTCTTTGAGTGAAATAACTATAAGTTGTATTGCTAAAAAAAAGGAGTAAAATATTTATTATTGAGCTTTTTTGTAAGATGCTATTGAATTTTAATTTATTATTATGAAATATTGAACATTTTCTAGTCCTATTATGTGACATGTCACTCCGTTCTTGAATTTACCACCAAATTTTAAGACCATTTAGAATTTGCTTGTTTAATGACGAATTTAGTTATTCCGTAATTACTTATGACATTAAATATATTCAATGTCAAAAAGAAAAATTATTTTATTCCAAATAATAAGCATGTAACTTCTTATTCGCTTCATGTTCTGAACTGTAAATAATTTACCATCAATTCTCTGAAGTTCATGCGTCAGGACTAAGAGGAACCGGCGCAAGAAGCTCAGCGTAACTTATTTTCACCTTTTTTCAAGACAAATTTAAAACCCACAGTCAACATGAACTCTAAGACAACATTACATTGTCATATTTATTTACTATTCAATATAAATAACAATCTAGGTAACCCAGGAACAGTAGGTTACATCGAAGTGATGTGTGTAGCTTTCATCAAAAAAAAAAACAACAATTGAAACCAGTGGTTCCTGAGATAAGCGCATTCGTTCAAACAAACTCTTGAGATTTATAAAATATTAGCATATTATTCAATATTGTTTATTTTTCTGTTCAAACAGACTTATTCTACTATTTTCATTCTAAGAACTATAGTTATTTGATCAATAACAGCCATTTATATGCGGTAAACAAGGTAATATCGTACATAAGTGATAAATTCCATGTTAAGCGTTAATATAAAAAAAGTTTTTGAAAATTTTATTTACGATGTGAGGCTGTTTTACATTTTTTTGATTATAAAAAAACTCTGCTCTTTATATTAATTGTTAATCTGTAAATATAGTCGTTGATATTACATAAAAGCATGCATGGACATTTTTTTTCTTTTGTGTCAGCCATAGACAATACAGTTCACACAATAAATTCAGTTTTACTGTAATATAAACAGATAGATTAATAAATTAAAAAAAAATATATAGATTAAACATACAAAATACCTTCACCTTTTGACTTAATAAGTGCTAATTAACTATAGAAATGTAATTTCAAAATAAACATAAAACTTTATTGTTTTTAACACTGTATTGTTTCTTTTATATTGTTTAATTTTGTAAATCACAATACTACGACTTAGAGAAATTTATATATTAATAAGTACTTATTAGTAATGAGCAATATTTTTAACATATATATGTTAAACATATATAAATTGATCATAGATTATAAATAAATTAAATTCAAAAAAATCTTTTAAAAAAATGCTTTCATTTAACCGCTCCAAAATTAAGAAAATAAATTTTTCCTTTTTAATTTTAACTATCACTTTATAATCTCATTATACACAATTTATATTACGATTATAAAAGCTTGTTATAATAAATATTTAATTAAATTGAATCTTTAAAAGTTTAAACTTAGGAGATTTTACATAATTAAATTAGTACTAATTCATTTACACAAGTAAATCGCGCGACAAGCTTTTATAATCATAATATAAACTGTGTATAAGTTGATACGGTTATAAGTTGATAGTTAAAATTTAAAATGAAAAATTTATTTTCTTCATTTTAGAGCCATTGGACTTAGAATGACGTCACATTATTTTTCCAATTTGCTCTCAATGAGTCCTTTCATTTGATACCCATATTGTAAAAGTACATTAAAAATAACTATTCCGTTATCTTGGATCGTCCGCCATATTATATTTACATGACGTCACATTATTTTTCGTAAAGCTCTTAACGAGTCCTTTAATTACTTACATAGATAATTATCTAATTACCTCAAAATTGAGTTCGAAGATTTCACCCGAACCTACATACATACCTTGCAAGTTAAATAAAAGCTTTTAAAATGATAACTGTTATCATCTTCGCATTATCTTTTACAGTATATGCCTAATTATGTATTCTCTGTCACTCTATTCCTATCTTTATTATCTATATGATATCTGAAATGGTCATTGAGAAAAAAGAAAAACAAAATACTTAATAAAATTTCTTTATTTAAAATATTCAATTTTGTTAATAATGTTCATAATAAGAAATTTTTATTTGACTGTAGCCGAAGTAATGTTAAGATAAACTAAAACTAAATACTATACGAAGTTATTTCAATTTCTTGTTGCCCATACTCTTTTAATACATTTATCTATCGCCATAGCCTACTCCCTAAGCTGCTATATGCGGGATGTAGCGTGAACGGGTGTGCAATAATTATTATGTGGATTTTATTTATGACTTCATCAAAAATTTATCTATGAAAATGTAGCTCTAGCTAATCTGTATAATTAATTAAAAATATATGATAAAAATATAAAGTATTTTATCTTCATGTCATTCCATTTGATCGGAATAAGATCAATTCTACACTTGTCGTCCTTTACTTGGAAATATTTTATTTACTTTCACGCATGCATTCATGTATTTTAGGGTAAGAAGAAGGTTTAGCTGTTTCTGTAGGATTTGGGTTCTGTTAAACTGGGTAGAAATATGTAAATAAATACATAAATTTGCTTGCAAAAGTGTATTCCAATAAAAGATATTTTGAATTTGGATATATTTAAAATATTTGTTATACCAGTATATTCAAGAACATCTATGGAATATTTATTTACAAATGTCAATTGAAGCCGTCCTGGCACAGCGGCATACACAGGGTGTGGGTTCGGTGTCCAATTACACGGCAAGAGCGGCGTCGAGTTCCACCACTCAACACGCAACATCTCCAAAATTGGGCGGGCGGAAAGTGGGAAACGGAATGTATTAACGTTATTCTTCTCCTTCCAAATCCGTTATGCATAAATCTAGTGATGCCTTCTAAATAAGAGTTATAGAAAATATTTAAAAATATATATTAAATATAAATAAAAATCTCGATTAATTCAATCAGTGGTAAATCTGTAAGTACGTTTCATATCTAATCACACGTCGAGCACTCGCGGCATTCAAGAGTAATGATAAGATAGCTTCCGCAACGTACTCGTAGCTTAAGCAACTTGCTACTGCTACCACAAATACTACTATTTACACCACGTTCTGCCTGAATTTTGTATATTTTTTTCAGTTATTAGTTTTTATTTATTTACATTTTAAATTTTTTTTTTTTTAAATAATGTCTAGAATTTGCAATTTTACTATACAATAAAAAATAACGAAGTGAATAGGGGTTATTTTATATCACTATTTTTTCTTCTTGTCTAGACGGCGGAGAAATTGTTGTTATTTATTTCCAATCGATTAAGATAAAAAATAATTGTTTATTGTGAATCAAGTGTTAACTGCATATGTGTTTTCTTATGTTAATTAGAAAGAAAAATATGTCAACAATAACTAATAGTTATCTACAATTTTTTACATGTTTCATATAAAGTACACATTGCTGTTAAGGGACTTATAACGCAAATATTTAACAGTAACGACATTATTTACATTTTGTGACTTAGTTGCCGAGATATTACAGAATCTTATGATTTGTTCATTTTAATTATCACACTGACAAAACGTCGACACATTTATTTTTCTATTTTTTTATCAATTTTTTCACGCATATATTTCTAGCTATGTCTACAGAGACATTTAACTTCGCTTATCATAAGTCCGTTTTATAATACTTTTTTCTTTTTATATTAACCAATCACAAAATTATTTTAACTATAAACCTTTCTCTTAGTGGGCTCTTATTCCAAAATTAAAGCTTACAGATTAGATTTAGACATTAGATTTGCAAAATACGTTAGTTTGGTTACTATTAAATTTGTCTTAGTTTTAAAATATACATATTTTTATTTAAAAATATGTATATTTTTAAACTTTTTTTATTTCGTTTCATGTTAATGTCGTCAAAGGTTGTATGGGCAATAATTTTCTTAAAATAGATTTTCATTTTTGTTATTTTTCTTATTTCTTTTGTTATTATTCTTATCGTATATGTATATTGTTTTCTTTACACTGTATTTGTATCAATTTAATCATTGTACATATTATTTAGTAAAGATATAGAGAATTCTATGAAATTTACATATTAATGGCTTTGGTACATTACGCCTTACTGTAAACACACATGCTATATTTATACTAAAGCATTCATGATATTTATAAAAAAAAATTAATAGCTTTATATTTGTAATGGTTCCTTTCATTATATATTAATATTTTTATATAAAAATATTTTACAATTGGACATCATATTAATATATTTTAAATAAAAATGCAACGACATAATAAATTTGCAAATATTTAATACCGTCATAACAAACAGCATTCTTGTACATAATTGAATTGTAAGAAAAATGTTAAATTGCGAAATCGTTGTGGCAATCATATTGTATTGATTATTTTATATAACATATAAGAATAAACAAGATATAAGAATATTATCTTCTTAATTCTTCTCTCTAGCACTACCTCTAGAAAAGAGGAACGGATTGTCTTAACACTGGGTTCCCTCTGCCTACTCCATGAGATACGGTGTGACGCTTAAAAAAAATTAACTAGTACTTTGTAACCTTGGTCTCACTAAGGAGAATATGTAATATAATATAACATAAGCACCCTATTATTACCAAACAAGATTAAGATAAAATTTTTCACGACTTTATGTATTTGCCTGTAATTGTGCTTCGTTTATAATATATATATATATATATATATAGATGTATAAAAACGGAACTATGATAAATTGAGAACCTTTTTTGCAGTCAACTGAAAATAAGTTTTAAAAATTTTGGGCATCATATACATCAACAATTCTCAAGACTCTACAGGAGGGTTTTTTAACTATATTATATAATTATATAAAAATATAATATTATATTAAATAAAAATATTACTATATAAAAATATATGTAAACATACGGACGGTGTAAGTAAAAGTAGTATTCATATATAATAATTAAAAATATCGATTAATATACAAATTATCAGTTGTCGCTTATTTCTGCTGGATAAGAATATGTTATAAGTGAATTTTATCAAACAATTTTAGTATTTCTACTACAACCAATTAAATATACATATTTTTTGCTAAATTATATAACAGTTATATACAGTCGTTACGCTACGAATACGTTAAACAATCCTTATTCTTCCTGAAAGCGAAGCTCTATCCAAGTATTTGAAATTATTGTCCACTTTTTGGGAACTTGTAAGTATTTATGTTTTAGATTTACATTATCTCAACGGCGTTAATATAAAATTTTCATTTTATTTCACGCCATCGACATCGCTTTTTGCTATTAAAAATTTCACTTATGAAGCAGGTTATCTCTATCTCTGGTTTCCCTTAAAAACATATTAAATCTTCCTTTATAAAGACTTCCGTTGAGATGAATACTCAAATGAGTTTTCTCATACGTTACTTTACATAGTTATGCTACTGGCGAGAAACTAGATATTTAAATATAATACTAGCTTTAAACTACATATTTACGTGCTTAAGCAAATGTTTCTGTATGAATTGTGTGATACATATGACATGCCCATAGTTTATCTGACAACTTTTATTCTTATATATTTCGCTATATAAGAATTTCTACTTATTATTTATATTTTAATTTATTAGTATATATTAAATGTACAAACACCGACGCGATACGATTTTATTGTAAGTATGTTACAAATCATTTAGAAAAAAGTACTTTAAAATATATTACTTTTGGAATAGGTATGTGCTCACAACGTTGTCTCAAATAACTATTTATTATGTAAATTATTATGGACTGTGTCTATAATTATTTCTACTTAGGACGACTTACGACTTTACTCTAGACTTTACTTTACAGGCGTGATTTAATAATATATGTCAGAAAGAATTGATATATATTTTTTAATCTATACGCATGGTTTACATTTATCAAAAATTATCACTATTTATCAATAGTGTCTATCATATTAATTATTATTTATAAATTAAAAAAAAATCACGCTGTATTCCGCACACAGCAGGCTAGGCAGAAGGGACCTAGTATTAAGACACTCAGTACCCGACTTTCTGCCGAATTCTGGAGAATTCTGGAGTGACATGACTCAACGCCGCGTTTTGACTCCACACCAGAGCGACATTATTATTTTATGACTATATTATCTGTAATAAGTATCGATCGACCGCGAACAAACACTTTAGAATACTTGGACGAGATAATTAAATGAAGTGATGTTGACATAATAGTACTTACACCGCAGGTACTTATTCAGATACCAGATTTAAAGGTTAAAAATAATAAATATGTAACCGTTTTTGGTTTAATATATTTAATATGAAATTAGAGTAGGAGTAGTAAAAAAAATCATGCGGCGGAGTGCGGGTCCAGCTTTTAAAAAAAGTTGAGGACACATTGACGTTAAATAATTTAAAAGTGTGAGTTACCAGTTTTTATTTCCACGATTACAGTGTCGCTATCTATAGGTTAGGTCTATCTTGAGCTTTCCAATATCAATCAACTCCACTAAGCTTTCTCCCCTTAATTGGGAATTGGATAAACGAGACTCGATCGAGCCCACTGTATCTAAGTAATTTTAAAACTAGCATTTGATACGCCTGCTGATTTTTTATAGCAAATATGCATTAAGAATATAGCAGATAAAAAATTTTTCTAATGGTCTATTTGCGATATCGTATATTGGTCATACATATACTTTTCGCTTGTATTATACATAATTTGTGTCTACAATATATAAAAACATGCATACTGGCTTCTGCTATCGACTTCGTCTGTGTCATAAAAACAAAAAAAAAACAATATCATCTTGGAAATTATTTTTTTCTGAATATTACTGATCAATATATCTGCTTATATAATTTATGTGTAGATAAATAATATATAGTACAAAAAACATTAGTTAAGGTAATTTCATACTTGTTTCTCCGGTAATAAATTAATCTTATAATTTACAAAACTGAGACTAGTTTAAAATTTAACTTAAATGGAATCGGAATTCAAATTTGAATTCACAACCATCAGATGCAACCAAAAATTCCTGAACTCTACACTTCCGTATAGTAATATATTTATATATATATATAAGATACATTTTTAAAAGGAAGTGAGAAGGAAGCAGGATATTATGTTCTTAGGTGTCATTAGTCTTTAAACTATTTGTTTCCTTAACTGTTGAACTTGAATGTACCTATACGTGCTTAGAATGTAACTGTCATGTCATATATGATTTTTTTGATTTGCACTGGTAAAAATTATTTGAGCCTAAAAAATAATTTGTAAAATATATTTTGAGTCCAAAAAATATCAATAATGTTGTTAAAAATTCATGGGATTTTTTCCATGTAATTAGTAGATTTAGTAAATTTTAAATTTATTTTAGTGCGTTGTCAGTAAAGAAAGAGTATTATGTATGGCTTAATGAAATACAAATATTAATTTACACTAAAAAACATAAAAAAATAACAAAATGGCAACTTTAGTTGATGAGTTTCGATTCTTTTTGTCAGTTCCAGTCAATATCTGTCACTAACGCGGTGTCTGTTAAAAAACAGCAATAATATGTAAATAATGACCGTTTCCGACTAAAGGCAATCACGTTATCATTTGATAGAACTCCATAATAATTACTTCCTCAAACAATTTGCCTACTAATTTACGGCATATGAAAATTGTGGCATTTTCTGTTTCTTGTTCATTTCATTTTTTCTCTGTTGAAGGCTGAAGGTTACAAGGACTTATCTAGTGTTAGGGGAAACTCTCCGCCCTGCTTTTGCCTACCGGAGCGAAGAAATGAAAATAATTTAAATAGGGAATTTACAATCACACTTATAGTCAAACGCGGTCCCATTGCACTACAACTAGGTAGGTACTACATTTAAAACAGCAATTTCTCACAGAGTTTTTATATTCGTAATTATAGTGATAGGTTTATTTTTGTAAACAAGAAGAGCAATATCTAAAATTGTGAAGGCTTTTGTGGCAGCACTGCAACACTGTCTAGTTAATTGGGCGGAAAATGTACAACTAAGTGTTGTAACATTAGGTTCCCTCAGCCTTCCCTGCTATGCCAGATCCAGGGAGAAGCTATTTTTCTTTTTTTTATATTTAATAAGAAACAAGTTTAAACACATACTACAGAGTAAAAACTTTAAGAATTCCTGTGAAAATTACAAAATAATTTTAAATTTATCATTATTAATAAAAATATTATGTAAAACTCGATAAACTATATTTAGGTACATACGTCACTTATCATTACAGCCTTGCAAAGTCAACACAGTGGACCTTTAACCTGTGTAACTCCAAATCAAATTTTATATTTCTTATCAATTCACCGATAACATGGTAATATAAAGCATTTTGCGTTAATTATTGTATAAGCGTGCGACTGTAAATGACGCAAAGCGCGGCGTTGAATTCCGTAACTCCAGAATCCCTCGGAAAGGGAAGAACGGAAGTGTCTTAATGGGAACAGAGAATTTTAACACTAGGTTATCAGATTCTCTCTGCCTCCCATGCTGTATGCGGGATACAGCGTGAAACAAAAAAAAAGTAGAGTATACCGAATATAGAATACGGTTTGTCAATCATTATAATACTACTGTAATTAATATTGCCAGAAGCTGTTTCTATATAATACACAAAAATAATATAAGATTTGTAGTTGATATCTATAATATAATATAATGACTATAATATAACAAACGATAGAAAATCTCTATTATATTACTCTACTTCTTCCTTAAATTTTTTATACTTATAAATACTGTGATAGTAATATAATTCGCGATAAGTTACGGCCACTTGCACTTGGCTGTTAAATCGTGAAAGCTGGAAAATCGTGAAAAATTGCTGTCAAAGCGTCAATGTGGTTGACATTGACATTTTTGGTAGATTTATTCTTTCAGACGAGACAAATACTTATATAATATATAAGTAAGCATTGTAATTGCTGAAACATTTCTAAGTTTATTAATAACGAAGATATTCTATTTTCTATTCGAAATAGAGAGATAAGTCACTAAATGCGTCACTAAATATCGTTATAATAATTTTAAGAAGAATCTTTATATTCAGAAAGGAGAGTCTTAGTCAGATCTAAATGACTTCCGTTGATTTTAAGGTTTGAATAGACTATTAAATTAACTATATAATTAATAGTGCATTGTTTAAAAATAATAATTATAAGATTAATTTGTTATTAATGTAAATGTGAAGTACTTAAGTAATGTTGTACTATAGTAATTTATATACAAATTTCACTGAGAATGTCGATACTTGGAAAAGATTTGGAAATATTAACAAATTTTTAAAGTCCTTGAACCCACGTCTCTTCGAAACTATCCCGTAGTCTCGCAGCAAATCCTCATTCATTTCCTCGTGTAGGATTCGAAGCCACAATTTGTAGCGTTTACAGTGACAGTTGTACTCTTGCGCCACGACTGGCCTAAACTAAATAGTATGTATTTAAAGGCAAAGCGCGGCGTTGAGTTCTGCCACTCAACACGCAATGCCTCTAGAATTCGGCAGAAAGTGAGAACAGAGTGTCTTAACACCGAGATTCCCTCTGCTGTGTGCGGGGTACAGCGTGAAGCTGAAAAAAAAATGTATTTATAATGTAACACATCTTTCGATTGTTAACTTTATATATATATACGTATAGGTATGAGTAGTGTCGAGACACTATGTCTACCAAAGCTGATAAATCATTAAAAATCATTCTCCCAAGAGAAGATCGAACACACACCATCGCTTTTGCCACTAATATATATTATTCGAAAAGCATAAATTAAATAAAAAAAACAAGTCGATAGTCCATTCAATTAATCGCTACTAGATGTTTACGGATTACAATAGTAATGATATAATACAAAAATTATCATCGTACAGTCAAATAAAATGTCTAATATCTCTTTCATATCGACATATTATAATATTACATGTGGTATTTTGTGACTGCAGTAAAGAAATAACATTGTTTTGTTGTTCCTATCGATTCAACACGAGCTTGTATCTAAGATAAAATTATAATTCATTATTAATCACTTAAAACTTTTTGATCCCCTACGTTGTTGTCAACAACCTATCTATGGAGATATCATATCTTTTGGAATTTTACAATAATAGTATTTAATTAGGTAATAAGACTGATAAACAGAGAGTAGTGTCGACTGTTGAAACATTAAGCTTTATGTTTGTTCATCTTTATTTTTTTATTATAGATTTAGGGGGGTAGGTAGAAGAAACGGAGCGCCAAATGCTACGGACGATCTCGGCGAGATACTAGTCTATTGTCTTCATTCAATCCTTAATAAATGGGTATTTATTCGAGGGTTTTCATGATTTTACGTAATCTTTCTCTTGTGACATCGACACTGTGTTCTAGAAGTCAATTGAGATATCCCATGTCTTTAAACCTTAAATATTGTTTTTATATGACGACTCTAGGATAAATTTATATTATTATAACAAAATCGCTAGTCTTATACATTGTAAAAAGCAAGGAAAGTACTTAGTTATTATATAGTCGTTCACTTCCCATTTTTTTTTTGTGATAATTCGTTAACTGTTTTTTTTTAGAGGAACCTAGTGTTAAGATTGTTTATTATACTAAATATTTACTCTAGGTAATTTCTATGGTAATGATATTGACGTCACAAACATAAACAGTCCCAGTCAACTGCACTAATAACAGTAATTTGGATGTAAATTGACTGTAGTAGTTAAGGATAAACCGTTAGTTATTACGGATGGCGATATGTTCAAAAAAAAATAAAAAATATATAAAGGCCATCTCGCTTTAAGCATGACGGTTGTGACTTCGATTCCTACTAGGGTCAACAACAAAATACAACAAATAACAAATAAAAGCATAATAAATGATTGTGCTCTGTAACGGAGTGTCTTCACACTAGGTACCTTCTGCCTAACCGTCGGATTTTTGAGATAATGTGCACGCTGTACACAGTTGACTAATTGTGGGTGACGACTTTTTTTATATTTTTCATTAAACTTCTATATAATACACAGATTGGAACCGTCGCACTTCTAGACGTATCAGATGGCTGATAGGCTTTCATACGACCCCGTCGCGGGAAACAACGGTCGGAGCTCCTTTACCATGGAAGGTCAACTGTGGCGGCAGTACCTTATAGGGGCGGTCGGTGAGTGGACAGTTTTCTTTTATTTATTTAAGGCAAAAATGTCGGTGTACTGGATATAAAGGCAGAATATATTGATACAGAGGACGTCGAAGTCGTCGAATCCATAGCGATCATGCTATGATCATGCATTTTAGTATTTTGACTTATAAAAAAATATTGAAAAAAAGAAAAACCTTCACACAAAAAAAACACCTCAAAGCTAAAATCAAGGAAAATTTCTGAAAAATATCTCTAGATCTATCCTTTGGTGCACCAAAGGCAGAGATTAATTTATAAATTAAGTAAAAACCATTTGTGCACCTATCCGCTATTAACACGACTGAATTTACATAACTTGTTTTTAATATTGGTTTAGGTACTTACCTATTTATATACCTTATTGAAAATTATGATATTTTAAGTTATTCATTTCTTCGAATGAGAATCAAACCCAAAATAACAATAGCTTAACATAGCACTGATATTGTTGTATTATACAATGAGATAAATACCGTCAGATGCGCGCGCTAGTTCAGTGTGTGAGCGGCGTTCAGTATGGAGGGTCAGCTGTGGAGACAGTATATTGTAGGCGGCGTCGGTATGTTTCGATATTGTGAATTCAATTTGTTTTTTTATTTTTTACTTTATTTATTAGTTAGTTATTTAAGTTCAAAGTCTTAGGTTTTAAGTTGTTAAATTAAGTTGTAAGTGGTTACCAAAGTTTAAAGTTTGTCGAGTTTGAAAAGTGACTCAATTGTTCGGAAAATGGATTGTTTTTTTTTATTTTTTTTTCTATTTAATTAATAATAATATGGCGATATGGTAATAAGGTCGTGTATATTATATTTATTTGAATTTAATTGAAAAAGTGCGTTTGCGACAGATAAACGAAAAACGTTTGGTATTTCATATTGAGATGTTTTTTATTGATTTTTTTACTTTTACATAAATTTTATAGCTTTACTTAATTTAGGAATTTACATCCCTTGTATACTTTTTTATATTATAAAATAAAAATTTAATAATATAAAAAAGTATTGAGGCCATCGTGGCGCAGTGGCACAAGGGTGTGAGTGTAACTGTTGCGCGTGTGTAACGCCACACGCGCAACTGTGTGGTTGTTGGTTCGATTCCCACTCGAGGAAGTGAAATATTTATTTATGTTTATATTTCAATTTTCTTCGCTCTGATTTCGAGACAAGGCGCGGCGTTGAGTTCTGCCACTCAACACGCAATTCCTCCAGAATTCGGCAGAAAGTGGGGAACGGAGTGTCTTAATACCGAGGTTCTCTCTGCCTACCCTGCTGTGTGCGGGATACAGCGTGAAGTTGAAAAAAAAATTATACAAAAATATTTTTTTTTAATACAAAAGTATTTTTAAGTTATATCATAATAGGATTAAATGTAATCGTTTCTGCATAAAATATAATATCAGATAAAAAAAAAGTAAAAACAAAATGACGTTAAGTGCAATAAAAGAATTGCGAACGTTATAATCTTATTTAATATAAGCACTTATCTATTTATTTAAAAGTATTTTGTATTTATTTAAATGTCAAAACATAAATATTATTTGAAATAGAGTTAAAAACACATGTAATATATTACTATATTGCTATTCGGACATCGTTTATAATTTATTGTTACATACTATAATTTCATTCCCTTACCGCGAGATAGGCAAAGATAACTTACATACTATTCATCCTTGAATTCTTGAAATTAAATAGTTTATATTTTCAATACCTCGCGCTTCTGGTAACGAACTACTATATGTGTGAGGCTGCATAAAAATCTATATATCCATACTAAAAATTAGCATTGGATTTGAAGCCACAACCATCGTCAGCCTGTTTCATCTTCAATTACGTCACGACAGCGTCAAAATAACGCACATAAATAAACTCACGTGCTCAGATGCAATGCTATTAGTGCACTGTGCCAGCTGATTCTGTATGAAAAATGTATCGGGACAGCCAATAGTCCATCACGAATGTTTATTTATATGTGTTTTATGTAATAATTATATTATTTTTGCTCCCGGAAGAGAGAATCTCGAGATGCGTCACTCTGTTCTGTAGTAATTCTTTGACCATTTAATAGATTCTACGTATTTTTATCTTTATACAAGTAAATAAATATATATATATGTACTTATTTTTTTACGTTGACCAGATAAACTATTTCGTAATAATTTAACTTAAAGTAAAGCTTAATCATTTGCATATATAATTTAAGTAGGTATACAGTTTCATTTTGAACTTTTTCTATTATATTGCATTTAATGACAGAATTTACACCAAAAATATCGAGAAATAATTTTTATTTTTTTTATAATGTAAGTAATCTGTTTCATTGATTACAAATCTATTGACAGGCAGGTGTTTTCACCTACTAAATCTCTCCATTTTATCTTTTATTCATTCACAGATATGAATGGAAATATACACAACATAACTCAATGATTCATGAGATTATTTTTCGAAGATTTGGAGGTGCATCTTAACACTACGTTTCCTATGCCTTCTTTGGAAATAAAATAGGCGAAATCAATGCGACGTACAACGTCTTCACTTTTAAAAACATCTTAATTCTAAATAGTTTATATTAACTTTAAAAAAATACAGTGCTAAAAATATATATTTTAATTGGGTCGATTAGGTATGTTATAATATATTAACATATAACCGGACAATGTAACGTGGGCGTTTTATCTTTACACTGAAATTTGGCAACTTTAATATCTACCGTATACTCAATATGAAATATATATGAAATATATAAGAAATATAAAAGAATCCATGTTGGATTCTGTTTGTTCGAATTATGGGTTCGATTTTCACCTGAGAATATGGTTTTTTTTCGGCTTTCAGTTCCGCCTATCAACGTGCAATTTTTCAAAAAATTTACGGAAAATAGGAAGCTGAAGGTGTTAACACTAGATTTGTATCTATTCAAGGATTTTGCAGTGTATAATTTTTTTTTTTTGTAGGCACTACTTCACGCTGGTTTTAAATGCCGGGGGTGGTATTAATCCGGTCGAGTCTGAAATATCTATCGGGGACTCAGTATATGAAAAAAATAATAGGGAAAAAAAAGATCGATCACAAAATTATTTCAATGGTATTTTCTGTTCATTTTTTATGATGAAAAATAGTGAAAAAAAGGATTTAATTAACGTTTAATGTAATTTATTATCATTTGTTACCAACCGTATTTATACTATGAGGAAGAGGGAACTTAGTGTTAAGACACTCCGTTCTCCACTTTACGCGAGAATTCAAGAGACATTGCATAACGAGTGGCGAAACTCAAAATAAATTGATAAATAGAATTAAAACAATAAAACCAAGAGCACACTTAATAAGTTATCTGTATTTCTTATACAAGGTGCATTGTTTATGCCGAATAATAAATTTTATTACTTGATAGTCTATTTACGATGTAATTGGGGGGTCTATTTTGCAATTATCTCACTTTCTTGCGATAGGCGAGCTTTAGAACTAATATATAATATATTTATAATGTTAGATAATTTTAATAATAGTTGTGTGGTCTATCTCCAATCGTAGTATTAATTTTTTTAATTTCTCCGACATGTTGGACAAAGTGCCAGATTTTCTCTACCCACTCTGTTATTTTAGTGAGAGAAACTTAAGGTAAATAAAATATTGAAGTGTTTTAGAGAACGTTTTGGCGTAGAGACACTAGGGTGCAACCGCAACTTAATGGGAAACTTAGTGTCTTGACACGAGGTTCCCTCTGCTTACCCTGATATGTGAGGGATACATCTAAAATTGATAGTAGACGAGGCGAAATCCAGAGAACATAGCGTTTGGCGCCACGTTTAGGCATACCACCCCGTCAGGTGCAAACAGTGAAACTAAAAACAAATAAAATTAAATTAAACATCACGATTCCTCTAATTAGTGTTAAAATATAATTTAAAAACTTAGTACAGTGCGGTCGACGAGTCATGGCCGCCCTTAAGTTACGCGCGCAATTTTTTTTCTTAGTTTTTTACCTAATAAACAATACACACAAGTTCAGAAAGCCTAACTACATGGCAGCCACGACTCATTGACCGTACTGTAGGTATAATATATTATTTGTTTTTGTAAAACGATAACCTCATTATCGCGTAGGTAATAAAAATTACAGACGCTTATATAAAATTACAGTGACAGAAACATATTTGCTGAACTTTTAAATAATAAATGTACTTCAGTTTCTGAGAAACAGAGTGTGGTAACACTAGGATCTCTCTGCTTACACTAGCTAAGCTAAGATTATATAGTTATTTCCTACAAACTACATGTTTTTGAGTTTCATTACATTCATTTTAAGTGTGGAAAATATATTCTGCATACATACATTATAAATACCATACATTTGCTAGCTTTATGACTTATTTATTAACACGAGTTATCATTTCACGTTATCTTTGACATATAAATATTATCTGAACGTTTGTAATAAAATATATACATAAAACAATCGTATAAAATAACCATTTCTGCGACGTTTTACATATGTACAAAATAAACAATAGTTTAAAAAAGAAGTATCAGCTACCAAACATGCAAATTTTTATAGTTAAAATGAAAATGTATATAGTACTTATTATATTTTTCCCGACTGCTAAGGAAGCGTTATGTTTTTCGCGCGTATATTTATTATCTCATATCTCCAAAACCGCAGAACGCCATTGGACATAGTAAAAAAAAATTTTTTTTCTTCAACTACCACATCAAATTCAAGAGCTCAATATGAAGGTTTCAAAAAGGTATATCGCGATTGTCATTACCGTAATACTAATAAAAATAAAACAATTAAAAAGTAGAAAAATATGGACTTTGTTCTTTTACTTACTGAAACCGGTGGATTTCCAATGCGACACGACCGGGATTTACTAGCTCTAATAATCCTATTGAATCCCAGCAAAAAAGTGAAAAATAAAAAGTATTTATAAACAAAAACCGGGACCTATAAGTAACGCTGCAAAATTTAAACGAGTCCCAGCTGTTATCCTAATAACTATTGAGCTTGTTTTCTTTTTTTTCTTAATTTTGTGCAGTTGTATTATTTATGTATGACACAATTGAATTATTAAAATAATAAAACAAATGAATCAAAGCTGTTATGGCACAGTGAGGAGCTGTCTATTTGAATTAGATTCTATTTTTAAATCTCAGAACAATCTAAACCGACAATTTACCTAAATCTAGTAAGATAAATTCCAGAGTGGCGGGAATCCAACTCCTTTTTCGACTAAGTTGTGGAGCACCACATCTAAGCTCATTTTTATCTATCTATTTTAGCTTTTTTGATTTTGTTTATAACAGTAGAGATAAGCATGAGCGAAGCTTGTTCTACAAAAAAATGGTAAAAATTTTCAACTACAACTCTTATCCAAATAATAAGCAATTTTTATTAGATTTTATTGATTAAGTCACGTATCAATACAACGTGCGTCAAAAGTAACAAATAAAATAATAATGATTAGATATGAAAGATAAATCACACTGAGTGGTACGTGCGGAACGTGTCAAAATAATATGTAGCATCATTTAAATATATTATCGATATTTGGTATTTATTCAGATTGTTTTATTATCTTTTTTATATCGTAAATAATTATTATATATGTTATGTAATGTAAAAATTATTAGTTATAGTTAATATACTTTTCGCCATGATTTATTAACTTGACTTATTTTGGAATATATTAAGACAAAAATAATTTAAGGATCATCTCATGGAACCTTCATGATATGAACCTAAAATCTTCTATTGCACTCTCATGAAAACGAAAAATTCACTTCCCATAAAATAAGATTTTGTTACTATTACTCTCTGCTTTGCCCGCAATTCTTTCTTTTTTTTGTTTTGTTTTTTTTTAAATGGATCTGCTGCGATCTAAGAATATATTCTCAGGCAGGATACGTGATATTAGTGTCGGTCACTTTGCCGACTGTTATGTATGGTCGTCTGTAGGATCTATATACTTATATACGAGACTATTTTTACTCTCATCATTATATTTTTTTTATCTATTATATATTAAATAATAATAGAAATGTCTATAATATATAATAGTTTATATTGTATATTAATAGAAAAAAATTATAATGATGAGAGACACTTTTATCTTAATTATATTTGATTTATTCCTTTTTCCTTCTGGTGAAGACAAAGTGCGACGTTAAGTTCCCCCACCCAACATATAATGTCTCGAAAAATTGGTTCCATTTGCGTACCCTGCTATATTAAAGATACTGCGTGAAGCGAAAAAGAGAATACATCAGTTATATATTGATGACTAAATTTTTCTCTGTTATAATTAAATCTCATGTTAGGTTTCTTAAGTTGTTTATTTCTCAGGTTGTCATTTGAATTGTTTCAGCGAATATCGCGATCGCCTCCACGGGTTATTCCATGGGATGGACGGCTCCAATCAACAGCAAACTCAAGGCGAATAGTACTGATAACCCTCTCGGAGGACCTGCCTCGGACGACGAAATAGCATGGATGGGATCTCTTCTAAACATTGGAGCTATGTTAGGTAAGAAATTTTTATACTTATAAGGTAAAATATTAAAATATTTGGTTCGAAATATATTTATTAATTACTGTAATACTGCAGTACGAGTGTAGTACTCTCAATTTGAGTATGTGCAAAAATATTAAGTGCAGTATCAAATAATGGGGTCAGTCGGTTCAATTAAATCAACTTCACGCTGTATCCCGCACACAGCAGTGTAAGCAGAGGGAGCCTAGTGTTAAAACACTCCCTCAATAATTATATCAACTCACTCAATAGTTATTAGCACTCAAGAAATTGAATTATTATTTTTATTCTCTCTCAGGACCATTCATTGGTGGATTTGCTGCATCAAAAGTAGGTAGGAAATGGGGTTTACTAAGTTCAACAGTGCCTCTACTGATCGGTTGGATTCTAGCGGCGGCGGCCAGCAATATGGCCTTCTTGTACGCGTGCAGGATATTCTGGGGTATCGCTGTTGGCATGCTGTTCACTATATCACCGATGTACTGCGCTGAAATTGCTACGGTATGTTTCCTTCTTTGTTAAATGATACGGGATAATCTAAAATATTATTTATATAAACTTACCCTTTTATGGCTCCTCTTTTCAGTATAAATATTTATCCGAATGGAAAATGAATCTATAACTTACGTGTCTACTTTGTAATAATTTAGGTATTTCATATGTGGATCGACATCAACATCTCCTTCAAAACGTATGCAACAATTCAGAATATATTATAATGACTAAAGGAGAATGAGCTCCAAGCGAATTACTAAACGTGCATTGTATTCACAAAATGTGGGCCAATTTAGGGTTAACTGCAGGTCATTTGTTAATTTTAAACAGGTGTATTATGGGCCATCGTGACGTAATTTGACACTTTCTTCACTGTAACAGAGTAAAGACGTTACCCACTTTCTGCAAAATTTTCGGGACATTGATTGTTGAGTAAGCACTCAACGCCGCTTTTTGTCTACAAAAGTGGGAAAACTGGCGATTGTATCCAATGTCATCGTGTTTATTCTACTATACTGCATCACGATGGAGTCCCTAAAATACCTAAGTGACAAATCCATGATAGGCAATCTTTGCACCAGATTTTTTAAATTTTATTTTTTAAGTATATTTTGTTTTCCACTCAGGATGACTCGCGAGGAGCTCTCGGCTCCTTCCTCCAAATGTTCATAACAGTGGGTTTCCTGCTAGTGTACGGTATAGGCCCAAACGCCTCGTACGGCGCGGTCGCGTACGTCGGTATAGCGTTCGTGGTTGTGTTCGCTGCTTCCTTCTTCTTTATGCCGGAGACACCCACTTATCATTTGTTGAAAGGTGAGAGAGCACATTTTATTTTTCTTTTTAAATGTCTTGTTAATTGAAAAAATTAAATAAAATGTAGTTAAGACTGCAAGATCGCAGTGTCACGTTACTTGACTATGGTACAGAACTTTAGAGACCTCTACCTAACTAACATTGAATAAAAATTATAAATAAAAATCAAAATCTTTACCCGTCTCTATCTCTATGTCTCCATTACATTCAAAAAATCAGCTTCTCGCTGAATCCCTTACATAACAGGGATGCAGAGAGAACCTAGTGCTAAGACACGCCGTTCCCCACTTTCAAATCTATTTATTAATATTTCAAAAATGTTAAAAATTTAAATATAATAGCTATTATTTATTTAATCATTTAATATCATCTCGCAGAGGACAGGGAAGCCGCAGCGCAGTGCTTGTGCACAATCCGCGGCAAGACCCGGTCCGGAGTCGAAGCTGAACTAAACGTAATAGCGGCTGACGTCGCCGCGTCCATGGAGAAAACTGCTACGGTTAGTATTCTAAACGCTTTCTTGGGACTGTTTTTAATAAATAATAACCAATTTAGAATATATTTTTTAATCGGTTATAAATTAATCGATGGGTGGATATATCGAAGACAATTCCTTTTGAAATAAGACGTATTGAGTGACGAACCCCAGCGCCACTCTTTGTCTTATTACCAGAGCCACCATTAAATATATCTATTCCCTAAAATTAGTATCGAACCCATAACTGTCGCATTTACTTACGGTCACCACTACGCCCCACCTTCAATAAAACTAACAATTGCATAATTTTGCCAACAGCTAAGCGACGTGTTCCGCGGCAGCAACTTCAAGGCGTTCTACATATCTTCGGCGCTGGTCTTCTTCCAGCAGTTCAGCGGCATTAACGCGGTGCTCTTCTACATGACGGACATATTTGAAGCATCCCAAAGTGGGTTAAATCCAGATACCGCTACTATTATTATTGGTGCTGTACAGGTATTGCGTTTATAATTTCATATTATATTATGTGAACTATAAAAAACTTCGTTTAAATTTTTGAAATGATTGGAAAAAAAATAATTTCATAAATAGCTTATTTTTAGTAATTTATAATACTAGACTCAAACGCGACGTCGTACGTAATATAGTTTTGAATAAATATTTTTTAGTAAAAGGTATTCAATGTCCTTTCTAATTCCTCTTAGAATATATATGTACAAAGTTTCATGATAATCGGTTGAGTAGTTTTGGCGTGATAGAGTAATGATGTTAGTGTATGTTTAATATTAAATACATAATTTAACTATGTACTCGTAAATGAACGTTGTTTGTATTTACTAGTGATAGTAATATTTGCAAATGTTATGCTAGGAAATTTATTATGTAAATAATAAATCATTGGATCTTGCGTTTGGTGTGAACCTGGTGTGAAGACACTCCGTTGTCTATTTCCTGGACATTTTTAGAAGTTTTCTGTTGGGTGACGGAAGTTTACATAGCGTACTATCTTTCTAGGTTGCAAAGTTAACTAATGTTGTAACTTAATATTTAAGTTTTTTTTGTCGGCCTGACACATGGCTATTTAATATCTCTGTGTATTTTAAAATTAGATGTTTTCTACCTTCTCTACTATATAATGGATATCTATAAGGAAATTAAAGTTATTATATCCTTAAACAGTTGGTAGCGTCATTCATCACCCCGCTGGTGGTAGACCGTCTCGGACGTCGTATTCTGCTTTTGGTTTCGTCTTGCGGTACCGCCATTGGTCTGGTAAGTTATATTTACTCACATTTTTTAGCTTCACGCTGTATCCCACAAATAGCCGCACATACACAAGATAAACAGAGAGACTGACTGACTGAGGAGGAACTAGTGTTAAGACACTCCATTCTCATTAAGACAATTCTGTTCCCTATTTTCTGTTAAATTGCGGAATGGAGGCATTGCGTATTAAGAGGCGGAAATCAACAC
Organism: Heliconius aoede; assembly: GCA_037355905.1. NCBI lineage: Eukaryota > Metazoa > Arthropoda > Insecta > Lepidoptera > Nymphalidae > Heliconius > Heliconius aoede. The sequence goes on from JBAIZZ010000330.1 coordinate 770,114, forward strand.
CCGGCTATGCCTCGTTACCATCGCGAGAAAATTAAACTATTGAATATTGTGCCCCACTACACTTGTGCCCCAAAATTTATTAAAAATGTATGTATGCTACTAAAATCACTTATTGTGCGTTTTGTATATAAAATAATAATCAAACACAAATTTCACAAAAATCTTTCGTTCGTTTTACAGACACTTCTAGGAACTTTCTTCCTGTTACAAAGCATGAACAGCCCAGTAGTCGCCGACATTAGTTTCCTGCCAGTGATGTCGCTGGTGCTGTTCATAGTGACGTACTGTTGGGGTCTCGGGCCCCTGCCGTGGGCGGTCATGAGCGAACTGTTCCCCATTGAGGTGAAGGCGGTCGCTTCGCCCATAGCCACAGCCTTCTGCTGGATACTGTCGTTCCTGGTCACTAAGTGAGTTGATGATTATTTTAATCTTTTAGCCGAACATTTAAGATTGAATTTATTTTCATTTTCTCTATCTCTGTAACTATTGTGCTATTTTAATAAATAGAAAGCTCTTTTTTATTAACATTTAAACATAAGTGTTACTAAATACTTAACCTTTTAAAATTAATTGAAGTAATTTTAGTTAAAAACGGTAGATTTCTTTTTTTTTCTATAATACTAATAAGAAAGACATTGCGGCGGAATAGTAGTATCGATGGGACGCTAAGTGGATATGAGTTCGATTGCCACAACAAAATAATACTATCTATCGCTAATCTTAATTTTGATTAAAACTATCACTTTTCTTTTTCTCGACAATATCAAGTTGAATGCTTACAAACGTCGGTTTCAATTCAGATATTTAAATTCCAACAAATCTCCAACTTCCAACAAGCATTTTTTCATTTACCAGATTTGTTATTATAAAAAGGCTACTTTCGTTCCGGGTAACTTTAAATGTACTAACAATAATTGTTTATTTGTTTATTTCTTCCAGATTCTTCCCGACCATATCGACGTCGATTGGTAGACATGTCGGCTTCTACATATTCGCGGTATGCTGTGTCTGCGCGTTCTTCTTCACTCTGTTCATAGTGCCCGAAACAAAGGGCAAGAGCTTCCAGGAAATACAGGAGATGCTCGGCGGAGAGTAAGTTTGCATTCTATTTTCTTCAGCTTCAAATGTTATCCCACATAGCAATGTATGCAGAGAAAACATCAAAAGTCTTTAAATGTTATTTTGCAAAAACGGACTTCAGGAAACGGACTTTGATTTTGCGTGTTTTCAGTCAGACACTTTGACGCTATGACACGATAGCTTTTAAGGTGAAACTTTAAAATGAAAAGCCTAATTCTTAGTTCAGTTCTTCATTTCAGGTGTGCCAATTGAGCACAAATTTAATTTAAATTGAACAAAAATTATGTTCCGTAACAGATATATCACGCAATTACTTTATAATATATAATAGTGAATTTAAAAAATATCACTTTCATATGCAACATTAAAATAGTTTCATTTATCACATACTTTTAATTTATTTCTTTTCAGAAAACGTAAACCCGAGAAGGCGTAAATTTATTCCCAGTCAACGAATATTTAAACATATTTGTAGAAAAATGAATACTATTGTTAAGTCTTTTTACGAATTGGGACCAAGTCATGCTCAAGCGGGCAATGTCTAAGTCGTTGTATATTTAATCGACGTATATCGCATAAGAGTATAAATTATAATCTTTATAAAACGAATTATTTATATATTGTGCTAGTTTATTTCTCTATTTAATTACCTTATAACCCAATAAATTATTTTTATAATCATATTATTAAAAAAATAATAATCCCTTAATGAAATAAAAAACGGAGATTAATATTGTATGATTTTTATATTTTTTAGATGTATAGGTAATTAAATGGACATTCAATGTGTTTTAGAATACTGAGTCTAACTTAAATTATTACTTAAGACCTAGGTTGGCTAGAAACTAGTCCGTAATTTTGTTTAGAACTACCCTTAATAACTCTTAATATCGAACAAAGTCGTATCAAACAAATAGTCCACAACCACAAATATAATCTGCTTTTTATTATAATGTCATAATCAAATGGCATTAAAAGTTCATATTTGTAACGTCATAATTCGAAGCGAGTGTTGGACATTAAACCAAAAAATAAATTAATATTTTTATTTCAAGTCTAATTGGCATATATGTAATAGTTAAAGAAATAAATTAAAAATAAGTAATTGTACTACTTTTATTCTCACTGTATAGTATGTATTTACAGATTTTTTTTATATTTCAAAATTAAACTCAATATTGTTGAACAATAACTGGCAGCTTATATGAAAACTCCATCATTGTAACATTCTGTTGTGTTCATCTTATATGTTATGTATAAAAATGAAATTTTAGTTTTAAAGCATTTCCTTATACATAGATTAGTGGTAAATAATTAAGAAATATAGTGCCTTATCGAAGATTAACGAAAAAATATTTTCAAATTTGGACCATTTAAAATATATGGATTAATAATATATGGTAAGTTTTAAATGAATAAAACTAAAAGCTAAATCAGTTTCTACAAGAGTTCCTAATAATCATTATTATTAGTTAACATATTCAAAAATAATGCGTATAACATTTGAGTTTTTTTAAGTGTAAAAATAAATGAAGCTTTTTTTTTATTTATAGACTTGAATATAAGCTAAACGTTAAATCCAAATAAAATTAAACGTAAAAGTCCAAAGTACAAATATAGACTACTAGAAGTAAGTAGTTGTTACCGCGTTGTGATACTTTCGTTACATTTTGTTATACTTTTGTATATAATTATAATTACACACGTAATATGTGATATTGTTATAAATAAAAATTTTATGAAAAAAATAGTTTTTATTTCATTCTGAATTTCATATTTTCTTTCTCAAATCTCATATTTTTGTATGTATATTATTTTTCACGTTTCTGTCTTATGTTTCAAGCAAGAAGACAATCATATATTTGCTTAGTTAATAATAGATTCATACTGTAACCCGCATGTAGCAGGGCAGGAGCCTAGTGATAAGACACTCCGTTCCCCTTTTTCGTCGAATTCTGGAAGCAGTGTGTTAAATATTTATTTCATTTAACATAAAATGCTTAAATAAATAAACTTCCTGTGGATATCGAACCCACAACACGACGCGTGGACAGTCACACGCATGTGCCCCTACGCCACAACTGGCCAAATTTGTTTAATAATTGAACAGAAACTTATTTAATAATTAATAATATAATTATTTGTTAAAGTTTAAGTTTTTGTAAGGCTATGCAAATTTTAAAACGCAGGTCGACGAGTTATGGCCGCCAGTCTACATTAGGTAAACATAGATGTTTCTCTAAAATAGCCCGATTTAAATTTGAATCCATACCATCAATTTTGTCAAAATATCTAAAAATTAAATGAGATATAAAAAAAATACAGTTGAGAACCTCCTTCTTTTATAGAAGTTGGTATTTTTAAATAAAGAAAAACGTCAATTTATTTTAAGAAATATATATTTTTTTGAGAATCATACGAAAGATGCATAACAGATCACATTTATTTGCTTATGTCTAAAAAAATGTACTCAATTTTTTATTTAATTTTTAAGTAATTGCAGTTTATAAAAAAAAAGTGTCTATTAACTTTATTAGGATGTTTTTGATTATAAATTTGGCCCTTTTCCATATTTTGTATTAGACTTCTTTAACAAAACAAAAATTCTAGCCTTCATCATTCATTTTAGAAAAAAAATTACACATATCTAAACCATACTACAGTACTAAAGATATTAATTTATGGCTCCCTTAAAAGCCATAAAATAGGAAATTGATTTAATATTCAGATTTTAATATTTTTTAGTAAGCTTCCCCCACTTTAGACGCGAAAACAAAAAACTAACTATCTCAAATCATTCCATTTTCCACATCTATTTCAGCATCTCATATGAAATAACACATTCTCTAAATAAAATTTGATGTCAATCATCAAACACATTTAACTATTAGACCTAGTTTTTTTATTGAAATTCTTTATTAATATCGTCCATGGCCGACAAAACATCACAAATACTGGCCGCGTGTATTCTGACATCGTCATTTTTATTAATTTTAAGACTTGCACTATATAATTTTTTATACATGTCCGTCATTTTCTCGTAATCCTTATTAGATTTCGATCTGCAATACTGAATTATACTTTTCAGTATGAAATGTAATCTATCCTCGTATAAGCATAGAAGCTTGTTTTCATCTTGGATGTTTTCTTTGCCGTCTTCTGGTTTTGGATGGTCTTTTTGGTCTTCTGGATCGCGATCTCTTAGTAATTTCATAATAGAGTGGCACTGTCTTAGCAATTCTATTGCGTTTTGTAGTGATTTTAGTTTAAGATTGGGTGATACTGGAATAAGAAATAAATAATTTTTACAATGTATGATTTTAAATGTTGTGTTGTGTTTGTGTATTATGTAATAAAAGGATTTGTATCCATCAAAAACAAGGGACTATTCTCACTTGTTATTGAAATTGAATGAAATTATTGTCATTTCCTCGCTTTAGTATCGATACAAAACGTGGCGTTATGTTCTATACGCAATGTCTTAAAAATTTGTCCAAAAGTGGGAGCAGTGTTTTTGAACACTGGTTGCGGGATATTGAGGAAATTACTCAAAGTGTGGAAAAAGAAGGGAAGAAATCTTAGTACAAATTTAAATCTTAGGTTTAATAACTTCAAACATATGCCAGCTTATCGTTGATCAAATATTTAAGAAAAAAA
>JBAIZZ010000330.1:774950-813416 GCA_037355905.1 Heliconius aoede
TATGCCACTTACCTTGAAAATTCGGCGAAGCGGGATTAGTAGTGGCAGGTACGTACAAATCAGCTAACATATAATGCGATGAGGCCACAATCTGAGCATATCTCTCCACTTTCAGTAATTCCACGACATGTTCCAACAAGTGCTTGACATGTTTCGACCTGTTCATCAACCTCATATTCCTTGCCACTCTGTACAACAACATGGCGACCGGAGTTGTGAAGGGATTGTCCATTGTATCAGGACATAAGGAGGTTAAATCATATAATTTCACAACGTCATCATGAGGACCTTTGAACAACCAATAAGTATGGCCGGCTTTCGTCGCATTCGACTTCAAAAACGATAAAATATTCTGCGCCACATTCCTTATAACTTTCGGAGAGAATTTGGAATTTTCCATATTGGGCAAATCCTCAGTTTTCATTGGCTCATATTTTTGGACAATACCATCTAAATGGTAGCACATTAAGACTTCCGGAACATTACACATCAGGTTATCGAGCCAATAGTCTATTCCTGTTAGGACATTTATAGGTTCTCTGGCATCTCTTAGTCTTAAACTGACACAGGGTCTGTCTTTATCACCAAAAATTGGCAAATTACTACCGATTAACATGTGTATATCTTCGAAAGTCCATAAAACGTTGCGGTTAAAGTTTTGCTCTTTTGTTGGTTCTTCTGGTTTTGTTTCAGGTTCGGGTAGAAAGGGACCTATTGAACGATGAATAGAAAATTAAAATGATATAAAAAATAATGTTTTAAAATTTTTTTTAAAAAGTTTGTTGACTTTGAGTATATATTTTGTGAAAAATTTCAAATTCCAATAAATATTTGATTTGGAATTGAATAAAAAAAGTTGAATAATTAAACTGACAATTATGTTAATTACCAATATTGTAGAAAGCTCCTTTTTAATATTGAAATAAAATACGTTAAGTATAGTTTTCTTAACAACCTAAATAATGTTTTGTATGTGAAGAAGATTTTCTTACCTCTTTCTCATCACTAACAAAAAGTAAATTAGATTTTAATAATATATAATATTTTTTTTATTTATTGGGTTGGCTAAATGCATAGAATATATAATTATTAGGTTGGCATTCTAAGTATTTCCACATAAATATTTTCATCCTATACAATGATACAGTCAAATTAATATTTTAAAATAACTCCAAACTCACCTGTCAAACACATAGGCGTGTGAGGCACGTCACTAGGCAAGGGTTCCGGGTGCGGCACAACACTATGAGAGAGGAACTTGTGAGTTAACTGTAGTGCTGAGCTTGGACTCGGAGCGAGTATTAGTGACATACGTTCCTAGATGAAAAAATATAATACATTGTTTATAGCTTCACGCTATTATACGGGTTAAACGGTTGTGTGTTTGATTAGGCGGCGTTTATAAGCCGAGTGGGAATCAAACCCACAACCGTCTCGCTTACAGTTAAATGCTTAGCTGCTGCGCGAAAACGGTCACAACATTGGTAATTAAGTTAATGAATTTATTGACTGTTAATACAATTATTGTGTTCCATTGCCACTTAGGGGTATTATTTTCATTTGGCTAGTATATAATAATAATAAAATCATAAAGCCTCTTTATTCAGACAGGTTCAATTTTCAGTATTAGTTACTATAAATTGAATGGTAATTAAAATTTAATTTGACTAGTATGATAAAGTAAAATACTGTGTAAGGTACTGGGCGCACATGCAGTCAATATAATGGGTCGAAAATAGACATTTAATTCTTCATAGTACGAATTTTCTCAACATTAACAGAAACTGGAAGTTAAAAAACAGATAATCACAAAATTTATTTGCAAGAACTCTGTGTTGGTTAATTTGTTATATTATTTTTTTACAATGTTTCAAAATACATTTTTTAAAATAAAAAATCTATTGGTCAATCATGTTCACCTTTTCAGACATAGTTTTAAGTATATTTTCATAAAAGAAATCCTTCAGCCAGGACCACTCCGACTTCATTAAATATTCATAAACATCAAAATCATCCAAAAGGAGGGTGTTTTCCACTCTGTGGGCCATCATGCTTACCTTAAATTTAAAAAAAATATATTACAAATAATACATAAAAAATCTTTTTTTTAGCATCATACTGTATCCTGCATATAGCAGGGTAGGTAGAGAGAACCTAGTGCTGAGACACTCCATTCTCCATGTATATAAAATATTTCATAATATAATTTTATATGTGAATATTATAAAGGGATGTTGCACAAATTTAATTTTTTTTGATTGGGTAAAATAAGAATTAAAGAATCAAAATATGGCATTTAATTGTACAATTAAAGTGTGTTATATTATACTAATATTAAGAAAACTATACTTACAGTGCCATTAGGCTGATAAGGTAGTTTAAGTAGTTTTTTAATACATTCTGCATCAGATATAACATCTACTTCTCCTACACAGTCTGGAAACATATGTGCCATGCGAAAGCTGAAATATTTAAAATCATTAAACGTTAAACAGAATCAAGAAACTAAGAAATTATATATTTTCATAAATATAAAAGTCGTAAATCTAAATTTATTATTTTGTATTTGTTGTTATTTTAGGCCAGGGGGACACAAGAGATTCCATATGAATACTACCAAAATTTTGAGACATTGCAAATTAAGTGACGTCATTCAATGCAACCCTGTATCTTATTACCAGAGCAACCGCAACTGGGAAATAACTGTCCACCATCACATCTACACTCAAGCACTGTATTGCAACTAACTCTCCTGCCACTGAGTTCACAATAAGTATTGTATTAGCCAAGTAGCCTAACCTGAACTTATTCTGTCATACATAATTTCAGCTTACCCACTTAAATTCACTTTTCTTTGTTTTGATATCAACACAAAGCATGGTGTTGTGTTCTGCCATTTAACTAGCAATGTCTCCTGAATTTGGCAGAAAGTAGACAGCAAAGTATTTAACACTAACTCTGCCTACCCTGCAACATGGGGAATATATTGCGAAGCTGAAAAAATACATCTATATTTATATTAATAAATTAAAATGAATACCTTGAAAATCCACTGTCTCTGGTCAAAATCTGTTTTAGCCCATATGTGTCTATCCCACCCCAGTCGGAAGGAGGTAGATTAAGATCAGTATTACATTGCAGCCTTGCATATCCCACAGGACTTTGAAATGCTGTGTATTTTACCACTGCCGTCGACTTAACGCCGGGTGATGGACTACGATCCTAGAATATATAATAATAGTTAGTAAATAAAATATATAAGATAGTACTAGTTCAATTATAAAAGGAGACTATGTCAGTGGTGTATTTTAGGAAACATTAAGACAGCCATAGTATATTAATGTAACGAAAACAGAGGTGGAAAAAATTATATAAAATAACAAGAGAATCTGAATATATCATACTTAGGTTCAATACGTGGAATCATAAAAATACCATTATAATTAAGTGATAAGTATACAAACAATCTATTTACGTGTTACCTTGTTGCGGTTGTATTCTTTTTCATTTTCGTCGTTTTCCTTCATATTTAAAATGTCGCGATAAACAACAACGGTTAAAATAAACACGAATAGTTTAGAACAGAAGTTTTCAGAGTAAAAATAGACTTTTTACGAATATTAACAAATCGCCTAGAAGTACTGCACCGAAAATTTCAACACATTTGAGTGCGACTGTCAAAAGCGGGTGTTCATTTGAATGTTATTTTGTTACTAATAATATTTCAAAAAACATTTGTATGTTTTTCTTATTGTTAATAGAGCAAACGATATATTGTGAAAATAATATTTCATATTTATAAAATTAGTTGAGATATATTTTTATTATTTATAAGCGTTTATAATATTATGTTCTATTTTTATAAAGTAATCGCAAATGTCCTTTTCGGTAACTGTCAAAACTTAATGTCAAATCTTAAAAGTCAAAACAGTTAATTTAGTGTTTTCCATCCGATTTTATTGTGTTGAACATGATGAAATAATAAATTAATATTTTGAATTATATTTTATTATAACTAACACTAGTCTTAATTTACAACTTCCAATTAATCTTAGATATTTTTTTTTTATATAACCTAAATATTAAATGTGAAGAAAGGTAGAAAGTCTTGAAAATGCGGCTGACCACCCGCTTATTATCCTCTGTCGTGAAAAAACGACCTTTTTTTATAACAACTCCAATATTTTATGTGAATGCTGGTAAGTATATTTAATAAACTTACTGAACTTATATTTATTTATTTTAGAATATACGACAATATAAGTATATTCTTAGTATATAGTAGGCCAGTCATGGCGCAGGGACACAAGGTGTGACTAAAACCGTTTGATTGTGGGTTCGACCCCCATCCGAAGAGATGAAATATTTATTTAAATTAATATTACTATTTCTTCGCTCCGGGGTTGAAGCAAAACACGGGGTTGAATTCCACCACTGAACATGAATGTGTTAACACTAGGTTCCCTCTACTTACAATGCCATGTGCAGTATACAGTGTGAAGCTACTAGTATATTTATTCATTATAATTCTCTTATTTATGTAATCCATATATAATATATATATATGAATATTACACTTAAAAATAAAAACATACTTATGTTTATTTATTTTAGCACCGCATTTGGGTCACCTGTATACAGCAGTAGTGGCAGATGCAATACAGAGATTTGAAAAATTAATAGATCCAGACATCAATGTTGTATTTAGTACAGGTAAATTATACATTTGTATGTAAAAATGTTACATGCAGGGTAAAATGATTTTTTTCTGCATATAACTGGGTGAAAAGAGAATGTTTTTGTGTGCTCAGACAATATATATTCTTTGTACTACTTAAATTTGAGAAATTGTGAAAAACAACAACACTAGTGAATAGAACTCATATTTATCACTCTTATTGTCAGATGCTGTTGCTTATATAATTATAAATAATAAAGAGTCATTCAACATTTTTTTATAGGAAATGATGAACATGGAACCAAAATACAGCAAGCTGCGGCAAAAGCAAATCTTCCATTACCAGAATATTGTAATAACATATCAAAGGAGTACAGAAATCTCTTTGAAAAATTTGATGTAGATTATACAGATTTTATTAGAACTACTGAGGATAGGCACAAAAAGGCTGTTAAACATTTTTGGGTAAGAATGTTGTAAGATTGTTTTTTTTTTTGAGACAATAAAAAATAGTTGTAATATAAAAACTGTAACTTGATAAAGAAGTATGGCATAGTTCTGCTGTTGGACAGTAAACAAAAGGTGTAGATTTGACCCCACTACATTTAAATTTATAAAATATAAGATTGTGTTCATATAGTATAAAACTGATACTTTGTATAGTGTAATCTGGCATTAGGACACTTCTTGCAGAGTTTCACTCTTTATGCTATCTACCCAAATTACATATTAAATGGTAGAACTGAATGATGTGTCGGAGTCTAGACAGTGGGGAGAAATGAAAATAATTAATTTTCCTTATAGAGGAATGAACCCATAATCAGTGCGTTTATCAGAACCTGTTTATCAGAATCAGAACCTTTATTCTTATTATTATTTATAAATATTCTATTTTTTGTTATTTTCAGAGAACATTAGTAAAAAAAGATTATATTTATAAGGCCAAATATGCAGGTTGGTATAGTGTAAATGATGAAGCATTTGTACCAGAAGCTCATACAAAAGATGAAATCACTAAAGATGGAAAGGTACAAATAACTTAACATATTAGATTTTTAATAACATTAGGAAAATAGTGAGGTCACTCGGCAGAGAAATATTTATTTAAATTTATATTTTTATTTGTTTGTGCTGGTGTCGGAAAATTCTAATAGAAGTTTTAGTTTCATTTACTTAGATCTTAGATGAAGTAGGTGTTCAAATATATCAGCATGACATATCTATTTGGTTTAGAAATTAATTTTCCTTATATATATCTTAAATTTCTAAACCAAAAGCAATTCAATGTGGTTTTGGTTTAAATTGCATATTTTTTAATTAATTATTTTACTTGTTTCTTCTGGCAAATAGCAAGACACTTCTGTTCCTCACTTTTCTTCCAATTCTGGAGGCATAGATAGCATGTAGAGTGAAGGAATGAAAATATTTAATGAAACATTAACTATTTCCTAGAATCTGAATTATACCCACAATATGTCGCGTTTGCAGTCATTTTCTTGTGCCTCTGGGCCACCATAGCCTCTAAAAGAATACATATAATAAAAAATAAATTTAGAATAGCTAAAACATCCTGTTATAATTTTAATGGTATTTTTAGGTAAAAGTATCAGTAGAATCTGGCCACAGAGTAGAGTGGACAGAGGAATCAAATTACATGTTCAGACTAAGTGCATTCAAAACTCATTTACAGGAATGGCTCAAACAGGGTGTGTATAAAATATTTATTTTTTTAAATATTCTTTATTGCGCTAAATTTGTAATATTCTAAATAGCATTCTTATAAAACAAACTTTTGACAATATTAAAGTTTTCATTTTATTTCGACAGATGGCGTTATAACTCCAAGTAAATTTCAAAAGCAACTCCAAGACTATTTGTCCAACGAAACTTACTTTCCTGACATTTCTGTCAGTAGACCTACGAATAGAGTGCATTGGGCTATACAAGTGAGTATTTATTTCTTACTGTTTATATGGTTTTTGAATAGTTAACTCTGAACTCTCAGTTAAACATACCTACTAAAAGAAAATCGAACTTAATTATAATTTCTTTCATCATAAGTTATATTAATATACTTAGGTCAAATGGAAAAACTTACTCGTAGTGACAAATGGCACAACTAAAGTACAATATAGCCTATACTCTGTAGCCTTCCTCAATGTTCTATTTACTATTTACCAAACAGAAAAGATTTTTTCAGCTCATACCATATTCCTGAAATTAGCGAGTTTTACCAAATAACTCTTCAGCTTTCTAGCATAGACGATTAGATTATTTTGAATTCTATACGTGGTTTTCTCTTCACCGCCTTCTCACTTCTCACTTTGATTAGTTAGATATTTGCATTATCTGATTTCGTAACAAGATTAAGCACAGCGTTGAGTTCCGTCACTCAATACGCAATATTTAAGGTATTTTACGAAAAATGGTAAATGAAGTATTTTGACAGTAAGTTTCCTCTGCCTACAATGCTACCTAATAGCGGGTTACAGCGCGAAGTTCATTTTGTTTTTTCTTTTCTGCATCAAAAGGTACCAGGCGATGAAGAACAAAGTATCTATGTGTGGCTCGACGCCCTCATTAATTATTTAACTGTAACCGGATATCCAAATAGAGATATAGTACACAAAAACAGGATATGGCCGCCGGATTTACATGTCGTGGGCAAAGATATACTCAAGTAAGTTGAGTAAAGATATACTCAAATTTTTATACATTTTGTAAATAAGTATGAAATAAAATAATTGAAGAAATCAATATAATAACTAGGTTCCACGGTATCTACTGGCCAGCGTTCCTAATGGCGGCTCGCTGGCATCCTCCGCGACGTCTTCTAGTACACTCTCATTGGACAGTAGAAGGTGTTAAAATGTCCAAGTCTTTGGGCAATGTGGTCACTCCCACAAGTGCCCCCGTGCCGAGTGAGGCTTTGAGATATGTTCTGTTGAGGGAGGCAACTCTGGCTGACGATGCTAGTAAGTATATATTTTTATTATTGCAGTATTTTTGGTTCATAGTATGATAGTTTGAAATAATTCTGTAATTGAAATTAATTTATATTTCCCAAAATCAGGATCAAATCCATAACCATCATTTGTATAGTTAGGCAGTGGCACTGTAACAAAAGCACTGTATAAATGTTATTAAACTAAAAAAATCTGACAATTTAAAGCCTTTGTGGCTGAGTAGAACATCATATGAGTGTAAAGGCGATGGTGAGGTGTTCAATTTTCAGTGATTAATCGGATTGGAGTGTTTTAACACCATAATGTTCCCTCTGCCTACCCTGTTATAATCAGGATACAGCGTTAAACTATTGTTTTTACTTGGTTTATATCTATTATTATATATGTACCTATTTATTACAGATTATACAGAAACAAAACTAATTAACATAGCTAACTCCGAATTGGCTGATACTCTTGGTAACCTGGTGAGCCGCGTATCAGGTCCAGCGTTAAACCCACGCGCAGAGTTCCCGGCATTAAGTGCACACGAATTATCGAGTTTAGTTACGCAAAATGTAGTTTCGGAACTTTTGGATAAGATGGATAGGTTGCCAGGTGAGTGGAATATTTTTATCTTAAATTTAATATGATTTCTCGTGTCATGAAAGATGGCAGTTGGTGAACAAAGTTTTTTTTTAATAAATCTGCAGATGCACAAAAAATTGTAATGGTTCGATAGAAAATTGAAGTATTTTTTTCTTATGTTCAACAGGAACCAAACAATGGATTTGTTTTAATTTTGGGTTTTAAACTCAATCACCGTCAGCGCTGTATCCGGACACAGAAGGGTAGGCAGAGGGAACCTAGTGCTAAGACATTCAGTTACTCACTTTGCTATAAAAAAATCGGTTCATTAGAAATGAACCAATAATTAATGAAAGGATGTCGTAAAACTTATAATTAATACAAAAACTGTAATGACATATAACTCAATAATTTTTCCACAGAGATCTGTCACACTCACTACAAAAATTACCAATTCTATAAAGCAGTGGATGCTATCATACACGTCTTACATCACACTAATTTATTCTTCGAAACAATGAAACCCTGGGAGCTTAAGAAAAGGCCGGAATGTCAGAAAGAGTTGGACATCATCCTCCACATAACCCTGGAGACCCTGAGGATCTGTTCCATACTTCTGCAGCCGATCATACCCAAAATGTCGGAAAAAATCTTAGATAAGTTGCAAATTCCAAAGGAAAATAGATTTTGGCATTTTTGTGTCCCTTCGTGGAGACAAAATGGCGTCATTTCTGAAACTACGAATATTCAAAGTGGGAAATTGGTTTTGTTTCAAAGAATTTATGTGGATAAAGTTAAGAAGAAAGCGAGTGGGTGAGATTATTTAATAAAAACGTTACGGGTGTTGGTTCTATACCTACTCGAATGTGTGAATTACTTTGCATTTCCCTGCTCTATTGAGACAAAACGGCGTTAAGCCGCCACTCGGTACCAAGGCCTCATGCCTTGTCTGTTATTTCTGTTAAATATGGGGTACGGCGTTAAGCTAAACTGTACACATTTGATTTTGATTTGTTTGTGTCCTTGTTATTGCGCATTATAATTGGATAAATCATAAAAACAAAAATTCTGTAAGAATAATAAAATGTAAAAAAAACAAGTACAAATTCGAGTCCTGTTATGTTCATATTCTTATACGTTATTTTTATTTTTTTCTGGTTATTTCATGGTATTAAATATATATAAATGCGTGAACATTTTGTATATTGTATTTTTATTTACTTGTACTACCTGACACTCACTCTTCGTTAAGTTCTTTTAGAAATGATATTTATTATTTCTCTTATATATGGTGCTGCAATTGTAGATTTATGAGAATTATAAGTTGTGGTGTGTTAATTCTGAAAAGACAAAATTTTATGGACATATTAACCTAATTTTGAAAGATGTTAAAACTTATTTTGGTGTACTTTTTTATCTTGCACAATCTTTTTCTTATTTGGACATGTATATATACTTTTACATAAACTAACATAATTGTAAATAAATAACAATTATTGTTATTTTTTCTATTTTGTCCTTATTTTTATTTTCAGAATTACCATACAATGTACACGGTATTGTATGCATTTCTGTAGTATAGATACTCAATGTTGGACTGATCTTCCTGTATTTACGAATAAATGTTAAATAAAATCTTAAATAATAAATGTCTTTTATTTCTTATGCATTTAATTTTTACTTATTAAAAATAATGTATTTCATATATTTAGAACAAAGTATTATGCAATCAAAAATATCATGACGAAATTTAAAAGAAGAAGGATAAATCAAGATGATTCCTTCTTATATCAATAAAAAGTTTTATTAAAATTAAGTTGAATGTATCAATTAATATTTAAAAGAAATAAATTTATCCAACCAGAGTCCACTACAAGCTTAAAAATGTGTTCCAGTGAGCAAATGCTGATGAATAAAAATCTATTGAATGAAAATTTGATGCAATAAAAGCTTGAAGCGCTAATATTTTACAAAATTTTTTAGCCTATTTAATAAAGGTTTTTTTTAAATATTGAAATGGTTACTGTAAAATTTTATTAGATAATAAAATATCGATTTATGACAAAATAGATGGATTCGCTCGCACTTTGTAAGGTAAGTAATTAACCAGCTTGGTTCAGTTTTATTTTACATTTTGTTGCAAGTTATGTTTTTGATTAAAAATAATATATATAATAGAGTATCAATTAATAGTAGGATCAAAAATAACTTACCCAAAGGTAAAGAAACAACAATATTATATCGGAGTCAATTTATTTATGAATACGCTTACTAAATAATATTATTTGCATCAAAATACTGCAATAACGACTAACAGTATTAAGAAAGCTTAAATTACACTCCTAAGACGCTAGGTACAACCCGCCTCGGCCTTATGCCTTAAAAATTTCAACTTTATTTAAATATTATAATTATAGAGATGAAATTTTTATGACACCGACCCAAACCTTACCAATATAAATACAAGTTAATATCTCAATACATTTAGTCGAAAATGCATTCATGAGTATAATACAGGTATGAAAAAAAGTCTCACGTGTAACGAAACGACAAAACAAAATTTAATTACTACACAGACAATAAATTGACATATAATATCATTTGAATAAAAAAAATAAACGTAAAAAAGATACCTGAGACGTTCCGTTACACGCTACACATAAATATATAAATAATAAATTCATACAAAAAACTTAGTTACGCGCAAACTTTGTAAATGCTCACCAAACTCGATCTCTTTGAAATACATTTAAGCTTCTCCAATAAAACTATTGAAACGCCCGACACATTAAAGATGACATTTCATTTTATGATCTATATTATTAATAGAGTTGTCAAGAAAAATTAAAAGCGTCCATTTCGCGCCACCATTTGTTTAATATTGCTATGTAAAAAATACTATTGCTATACATATTATATAAAAAACACTATATGCTATGGCGATCTGAATTTTGGAATGGAAAAGCAGTCGGTGGCGACGCGACAACGGACGTTATATATAACTTCAAATATAAATGACATAAACAAATAATAGTAAAAATTAGTTTAAATATGTCACAAAAAATTATAACCATACAAAAAATCAGCTAAAACGCTACCGTTTCTGTGAAAACCTGAGCAGTGCTGTTAACTAATAGACCTACAGTGAGCAAATTGACGTAAAAATCTTAAGTTAATACAAATTATTATCTAAGTGTTATTCTCGGTAGTGTTTAGCGACCTGTGACGTCATCGCGAGACTCGACTCAAAATGCATTAATCACTTACAGCTAACAATGTGGAAGTATCGAATAAAAATATTTTTAATCGATATGTCGATTATAATTTATATATATTAATTACAAGACGATATTTACTCAAAAATCAAAAGTTCATAATTTTATTTTTATATTAAATTTATAGACGACATATTAATTAAAAATATTTTTATTTAACATATGTAATTGCAAAAAACCCAGCTATGGATGTATCAGTTAGCAATGTACAAGATCGCGTCGAAATACGAGGGTCTTATAAATAGTTAAGTTTAATAACGATTGCGTTACGAATTTAAAATTATTTGTACGTCGACTTCGAGATGCTTCGAGCTAAGTACTTCGAGAAGCTTCAAATTAAAAGTTAAAAAATTATTTTGTTCATATAGAGGGTATACATACAAAATGAAAGTCTATAATAATGACATCCAAAACAGGCAAGTGACATTTCTCCTAATCAACATTAATTTTACAACTTCTTAAATAGGCGATATATTACAAAAATTATAATCAAAAATAGATAAAGCAAAGGTTATTACGTACGTAGAGATGAAACCTCGAAAAACCGTTCGCACACAGAGGACTGTCGCTGTCTCTTTCTAACATACAGAAAGGACAGTATGTCTATCCCTTACTCACATTAAAGACACGAGATCTCAAAATATGTACGAATCGATATTAAAAATCCTATACAAAACGACATTCACAGAAGATTTAAGAATTTTACATAGAAAAAACATCGAGTTTCATATTCACGCTCTAACGCTTATTTATTTTATTTTTTTTTCGATTATTCATTATTGCTCGATTGCATATTAGGTAGTTTTGTATTACGGTATATTATTTAAAAATGTAAAAAAATATTATTTTATTGCATTGAAATCAAAGAAGCTTCGTTCCGTCGCCGGCGCACAGATAATAAACATAGAGTACAAACTGGCAATACAGAAAGATAATAAGACAGATTAAGCAGTCTCTTTCCCGCCATCTTTAGATAAATGAATAATCGGGTACAAATATGACCCCTATTTCTAATTTCACAATCTCTATGTTTACAATCTGTATTGACCGCGTTCTATTTATCCTGTCTAACTTCATTCTAAATACCGAAAAACTTTATTCCATCCTATTTACCTATCACGTATCATCTATTTTGTCTATTTATTATGAAAATATTTGCATTTTTCGTCTAAACTTCATCCTAAATCCAAAGCGATCTAATTCCATTAAAATAGCCTATCATCTTTACTTTTCCATACATTAATATAAACTTGACTCGAAAATATATACATAAGAAATCAATTACCAAATATGTGAAATAAAAAATTGTGCCTACTACAAATGATCCAACTCAAGAATTCAAGATTCAGAGAAGAAAAAAACATCAACCAAACATTCAAAATAATATTGAATAAAAAACATTACTAAACTTAAATTTATTTATACAATAAATTCAAAACGCAAAATCTAAGAGAGTGGATTGCAATGCAAATGCATTCAAAATCACCAATCACCCTCATGTTAATCAATGTTGCCAGTTTTTATAGATATTATATTAAAAAATTATACAATGTGCGTCACCTTTCATTCAATGTATGTGTATAAAACATTAAACCTCATGACTTTGCTGGCAACATTGATGGTTATTAATTACTTATTACAGTTTTTCCTTAATTGTTTTGTTCTTTTTACGTTTGAGCTATGATTAAATAATACCTAGTGACATCGTATATCGTAGATATATCATTAATATAAATACACCTTACTCAGATATAACAAGTAATATTTAACTGAGATTTAATTACAATATTAGTTGAAATCATCTTTAAAAATTGGACACTTATTAAGTTAATTATCTTAAATTCACCTTCATGTTCGTTAAATGACGGCTAATTTCGCAAATTTTCATTATTATTAAATAAATACTTATTCAGCATTAAAATCTACTATATACGTATGTCATCACAATCAGTCATAGTTATAAAATAATATAAAAAAAAAATCTTTCTATGAAACAGACAACGGACCATACAAGTATATCAATTATATAAATACATACAAAAAAATTGTAACCTACAACTAAATTGTTCATGTTCTTTATAAGAAAAAATGTTTTAAGGACTGCTTTAGAGTTTTGATGAAAAAAAATACAATATTACTAGTTACAACTAGTAACATTAAAAAACTATTCATGGTTGTTTAAATAAAATATATTTGTTAAATTACTTTCGTAATTAGAAAGAAATATTATCTTTATTTTTAATCGTTTTGTTTGTATTTATATCTCTTTGTGTTGCTTCAGTAAATGCAGAAGGAACCTGGTGGTTGTGATGGCTAGATGGAATCTTGATTGGAGTGTACAAGACTCCAAACAATTTTCCTCGTGACCTACCAATTTCCGAATATATTAGAAATATAGACTGTCGAGTTGCGGAACTCTACGCCGTGTTATGGCTTACCAAGACATTAACTGTCAGTAATTCACATCCGTAAATTATTTTTATTTAAAATAATTTCCGAAATTGATCTTCACTATGCATAATGTTTAAATATAAAAAGGGCACAACAGTGAGTTAAGCCACTATGTTACAGAATAATAAAGCCTAAAATAGTCACTACACAACATTTAACAATTTGACAGGTACAGAAAATGCATAACGTACATACATGCCTATATTCAAACAATAATAAAAGAGCATATTACAAAAACATGTATTTCTTTGTTAAAACATTATTCATTATAATTCAAATTATAGTGATTGGTCACTGTCTGTCACTCAACTTCAAAAATACAAATATAGAAAAATTATATAAAAAATGGTTTAATCCGTACTTCATATTTATTTAATTATATAAGTCATAAATTATACTATTTGTTTATTTCCCTGAAATGTGATTTGGACCTGTAACTCCGCCTATCCAAACACCCAAATATTACTCTTCTTAACTAACCATAATGACCTTAAAATCAATGTTTATTATTACATACTATATAATTTATTATATATCAATATAAATATAAAGAAATAGAAAATAAAGATATGTTTCTAGTAGATAACATTATAAGCTTAAATGAAAATAACTGTTTGAAAGTCGTTTTTTTTTTCATATTATTTTATTATTCATTTTATTTTTCTAATTGTTGTCGCGTTATCTATAATGTATAGTTTTTGTATTTGTATATAATCAGTCGTAATTGTTTAAAAAACGTTATTAAAAGTTTGAAATAATTGCTTAAATTGTTTTTGTTATATGTGCTACGGATAAAGTTACATTTACGTAATTTCGAAGATAATATTTTAAAGTATTACCATAAATTTTAGAAATAATAGTGGAGAAATAAATATAAACTTTGCGCAATTTAATTATATTACTAATTTAATTTTTTTTTAATATTTCGACTAGGAACTTTATCTTATTTAATTATTAAATAAAATTCTAAAGATAATTTGAAGAAAGCGTTTTTTTTAGCTTCACGCTGCTTCCCGCACGTGGCAGGGTAGCCAAAGAGAACCTGGGAACCTGGTGTTAAGTAATGGAGTGTCCATTACCAATAAATCAGTTCCATTACCCCCTCACCAGCTACTTCTTGCGGTATTGCGTGTTGTATTGAGTAGCGGAAAAACGCCGCGATATCAGACCATGAAAATAAAATGTTGATAAAGCTATCTTATTTAATTCAATAAATAAAAATTATTCAATTAACAAATTTGTTTACTTTTAATTTTAATTTAATTATAGTTTCTAATAAATTATAAACAGACTGGTTTTTATTTATTATTAAATAATAACATGATCCGTAATACACATATAACATTTAATAATAATAAATGCTTTATTCAGTAATAAGATGTTACATATACACTCTAATTTAGTTTTAATATGGAAAACCAAAAACAACAATTTAGTAGAGGTTAGCGTTGTCAGTGTAAACCACACTAGTGTAAACTGTGTCACAGCTGCCAGATTATATAACACACTATAAAGAATGTCTATTTGTACATTTGTCATTAAAATATTTACAAATTATATTGAACTTAAATTTGAATGTTCTTTTATATCTTTTATTTTGCTTATTTTTTTCTTTATTTTAACTTAAACTTTAATAAAAATCAATGTTACTTTTATTTCATGACAATAATATAACATTCTGAGTAAATATCCAATTAACTGATAAAGATAAAATATCTGATCTTATATCTAAAGTTTCTCCGTATGTTTTGAAAATATGATAAATTTTAATAATTTGACGGATTTATTTACTAGTATTTGTAGCAACTCTTGTGCGTGTCTGTGTTTAATGACAATATTACAAGGTTCGAATTTGTTTTATTAATGATATATGTAAGAAATAAAATTTATTATGTGCGTTTCGAAACTTAAATTTAATATTATCTATGTATGTACGTCACATTTATGTATGTATATAGCCATCATATGTTTGTGTAATTATTTCATATATAATGATTGTGCATATACATGAATAGTATTAAATCAATAAAAAATTTAAAGCCTAATAAAGTAAACAATTTGTGTAACAGCTTGTACCAAAACAATTTATGACGTCACAACACATACCTACAGAACTTGTGTAAACGTGTGTGTATGTACATAGTAACTATATGGTATGTAATGTTTACTTATGACGTCAAAACAACAAAATTTATTTGTGTTTATTATGTAACTATATGACATGATTGTGCATGTGTGCATAAATAGGTGTGGCTTTGACCAATTTTTTTTTGTCCACAAGATTGGCTATGGCTGGAGAAGTGGGCGTGGCTGTAATAAAGTTTGAGTCCACATGATTGGTAATAGCTGAACGACTAGTTGTGGCATTCGCATTAAAGAGCGCCTCGGACGTGTGTATGGACGCGCTAGTTAACTTAAAAGAATTAGTATTTAGTATGGAAGTGGATGTACCTAATGTCATCGCTGTATCCTGATTTTTTGAGTTAAGAAAAGCGGACGTGTCTACTACCATTGGTAGGTCAATATAATTAGCCGTAAATGTGGGTGTGTCTTCAATGATTTTTGTACATATTTGTATGGGAGTGGGCGTGGCTACAACCTGTCGTACGTCCATATGATTGGTTTGACAAAAGGGCATGCTTTCAACCACGTTTGTATGCATTTGTATGGTCGTGGGTGTGTCTGTGGGCGTGGTCGGTCAGCTGAGGGCAGGTGGAGGAGACGCAGGCTGCAGCAAGTGTTCCGGTACAGGAACAGCTCTAAGACGCGGTGGTACTTTCTTTTGGGGACAAAGTACCTGATAAAAAAATAAAGTTTTTTTGTTATATATCTTTTTTTTATGATGTAATATTTTTATTGGGCATTGTAGGTGAAGCTTGAGGCTATCGTTAGGTTATTGTGAATTATTTTCATGTTTCGGCTTTGGCAGAAAACGTTTGATACGTACGTTGACTCGACAGGCAATAGATTTAGAATAACGTAATGGTACACTTTATTCACATTTTCTGAGTTGAACTGATATGTCGTTAACATCTCTGTGAGGTATCTATGTAGCACCAATTAAGGAAATAAAATATTTATTTAAATTTATATTTTCATTTCTTCGCTCTGGTGTCGACGCAAAAGGCGGCGTTAAGTGCCGCCATTTAATACGCAATGCTACTAGAATTCGGAAGAAAGTGGGGTACGAAGTGTTTAAACACTAGGATCCCTCTGCCTGCCTTGCTTTGTGCGGGATATAGCGTGAAGCTGATTTCATTTTTGTTATTGTTATTATAGTATTAATAATTTTAAAGCAGCCTCAAGTTTTTTCTAGCTTTTTTTCCTGCGAAAGGAAGCAAATAAGATTGAAACACTTCGTTCATTAATGTTCGGTTATAGTTGCGGAAATATTCTCTTCTTAATATAAATAGATACTTACCCGCCTAGCAAAAAAGAAGCAGCCGCTGTCGTCCTCAGGAGTGGGCGCGTCGGGCGTCAGCTGCAAGTCCGCCGTGCGACACTCGCGACCCTCCTCATCTATAAAACATGTTCAATTTGTCTTATTAAGGTGTAAAGTATAACACGATACTACGTCTTTTTTTTAAGAAGTCTCCCCCTATCTCTCATCATTCACTCTTCCTTTATAAATATTTTATTTAGCTCGCTTTTAATTTAATTCCATAGTGTAGTATTTTTATCTTTTTACTACCAATTGTTAAGTAGAGTAGATATGTATTTTTTCATCCATTGAAGTTGTTGGTAAAGAAGGCAGGTACTTTAAATACAATTTCTATGCATATTTTATACATGCCGATTACATATAAAATATACATACATCACACATTTTGTATAGAAAATATGAAATGCTTTTACCGGAAACTTAGATAGCGAAACAACGCGCCCGGCGTTTTTCATGTTAGCAGAAGATAAAAATAAAAATAATGCATTCCCTTGGGTGAAAATCGAGTCCACAACCCGTATCTTTTACAGTGAAACAATGTTTTCAAAATAACATAAAATGTAAAGTAGAACCTTAACGTTACATTATTCAAAATACAATAATTGAGAAAGAACTATTGTTTGAATTAAAAAAAACTATCTATTTAAAAACAATCACAGCTTACCAGAACAAAAAACATTCAGTTCATTAAAACAGCCAGTTTCAATCATCTCCCTCTGCCACGGTATGCTCACACTGCCGGTGTTGAACTTGCCGTAGAATGTGTCGTCGCCGGCGTCTAGGTTAACACCTTTGACAGTCGAGAACTGTTCTATATCGAGCACGTCCTTTGCGTAAACTGCGTGTGGCTGAAAATGTATATGGAGAATTTTACTTTCAATATGGTATAAAGATCATAGTTAATTATAGAATTTGTACGAAACCATTTTACTAAACATGTGGATGGATAGATTTTATTTTATAAATATAATTACTTAGAATTAATTATAAAGTCTTTATTTTATATTATTATATTTAATTTTGTGAGACTTAAAGACTGAGGGGATTTCTGAAATATTGTAACAAAATTGAAGGTTTAATATTGGTTGCGAAAAAATATTAAAATACATTAACTTATATTATTATTTTTTAAATGATACCTAAATAAAATGTGCTGCCGTGTGTTGCAGTTCGACAATTATTTCGATGATTGCGAGTTCAATCCTCGCTTAAGCAACCGATCATATAAAAGGTATATTTTTATTGATACTTCGGCAACAGAAACCGAAAAATCACACCTCTTACCCTTTTTACTCACCTATCTTAAAAGCACCAAACACAAACATAATATAGATAAAAAGAGATGTTCTCTTGTACAACTCACATCAGGCACAAAAGGCGCATCAACCATCCCAGCCTCGAGCCTCGCCCAGTTGAGCCTCGTGAAGAACCGGTGCGCCTTGACGAGGCTGGCGCCGCGCCGACCGCCGCCCGCGCCAAGCCGCGCGCCCGCGCTCTTGTGCAGCAGGGCTGAGCACAGGGAGCGCGCGCACTCGCTAAACTTGCCTGAATATTTCTCTTGCTCGTGCTGGATGACACGCAATTACCAGGGTTAAAGTTACTTGACGTTAGGTTCTACATCTAAGCGTATCTTACACGATCAGATACTATAGCGTTTGTATATACAAATACGCTTTTAAATCCAAGGTGTAGCGTTAAAGTTAATTAGAATTAGCAGTCATTGACCTATAGTTGATCGAAGTCCACACCCCAATAATGCGCAGAGTATAATCAAATTTGGTGAACCTAATGTTTCTAAGTTTAATTAGAATTAACTAAACAAAGACCAGAAAATTCATTACAAAATAACTTTAATTCACATTAGAGAAACTCATTGAATCTAATCAAAAACATAAGGATTGTAAAAAACATATTATATATTTTATTTTTGTAGATATCTCAAATAAACCAAAAAATGTCAAAATATATAGACATACACAAAGATAGAATTACAAAACCAGTTTACCTTAACCCTCCTATCGACTTCCTCCCTTTTGACCTTCTCCTTGCGCGCCCTGAACGGCGCCCGCCCCTCTATCATCTCGTACACGAGACAACCAAACGAAAACCAATCCGGACTGAATGTGTAACGCTCGTTGTCTATTACCTGAAAGAAATTATAAAATATTTATCTATACTAATATTATACAGCTGAGATATAGAAATATCGGTTCGTATTGATTGAAACGAAAAGCAATCTCTTTTTCTTCTTTTTTAGCTTCCTGCACATAGCAGAAAAATGGAACTGAACAAGAACATGGGACCTAATGTTAAGATACTCCGTCCCTATAAATCTAGTCTATTACATAAAATAAATCATAACTACTTAAACGATAAACGTCTAAGTTACATCGTTTTCATGAATACCTTCACTTTAATAAATTGTAAAAAAAACTTGACTTTTAAAAACATGTTATAATTCTGATTAGTATTTAAATCTAATTTCATTAACCCTCGATAGTTAATGTTAAAAAAATGAGACAGAGAGAGTGAGAGAATTCTGACAATCTATTCGTCATTCTTATCTGTCGTCACCCACCATCCATAAAGCGTGCTAGCAATTTCAATGGTTAATAGATTAATTGACTGATGACTAAATGATGATTTAGTGACAGATCTCTCTCTTACATGATATACCTCTGTTCACAGTTCTATATACATTATGAAATTCAGATAAATGTCGTATTACATAAATAAAAGTTTTTGACACCACAAAAGTTATACACTAGTTAACCAATCACATAATGAAACGCACTCACCTCGGGCGCCATGTACCCCACGGTGCCGACGCGCCCGCGCACGCTGCCGCCCTCCGGCACGTCCACCGCGAGTCCCAGGTCCGAGATGCGGACGTGTCCCGCGTCGTCCAATAGAATATTCTCTGGTTTGCAATCCCTGATGGAATTAACAGTTATGTAATAAAATGTACCTTTTCTTTGCTTTCATTTTTTTTCGACACACTTATTACGTCCAAATGTAAGTAAGTAACAATGTAATAAAATCTATCTCGATTACATGCACTTCTAAATGACAATACAATATTATTATAATGTCATCCACATATAATTGCCAAGATTTATTGTATAATACAATATTATGCAATTGAGCTGGTCTGATGATGGAATTCGAAGATCGCTGCTAGAACATTGGACCACCTGCTAGTAAACACATCCGAGTTTATGCTTATAATATTCGCCTCATTAATGTATTGTATTGGAAAAAGCGTTTTTTTTTTAGTTTTTTAAATCATAAATTTACTACCGAAACCAGTGTAAGCCTTCAAACAATATTATTGATTCCACATTTCAAACAAACCTATAGACAATGCCCATTTTGTGTAAATGCTCCAACCCGCACGCAACTTGCGCGGCGTAGAACCGCGCGCGCTCCAAACCGAGGCCGGTGTCCGCTCCGCACATGTTGTATATGTGGAATTTTAGATCACCACCTTAAATATAAAATTTAATTTATACTCATACCATGTAGAACTCTAGACAATGTTATCACAATCAATGTTTATAAAATATATAAACTTGTGTAGCTTCCTTTTCAAATTTTTAAAAGCAAGCGTAAAAGCCGTCATGACAGAACGTCTGATTGTAAGCTCAATGGTTGTGGAATTCCTATTTAGGGAATGATGAAATTTTCATTATTTTCATTTTTCCATTCTGATAGATGATACCTGTGGCTGCATACTAGAATCAGCGTAAAGCTAACACAAATTATACGAATATATGTTATATATATGCTAATTTTATGTTCATTTTGTATATCTTTGATATATCTAAGAGATAAAAATTACATATTTTTTTTATGTACAAAATATAAAAATATATGAGTATGTACTTATATACACTCACCGTTCATAATGGTCAACACAAGACACAGCGCGTCCTTAGTTTCATAAGCATAAGCTAAATTCACAACGAATCTAGAATTGATTCGCTGTAGTATTTGTTTCTCTATTAACACCATCGCTTCACCTTTTCGCTTCTTTATTCTTTTCTTTTCTAATTTTTTGCATGCGTACATTTTACCCGTTGCTCGAACCTGTTGATGAAAAATTTTAAAATAAAATTATTAGCTCGTAATATTTTTATTAAAAAAATATTAAGGCCGTCGTGGCACGTGTTGACAGTTGTGGGCTCGATTCTTACGGGAACATATGGTTTGTTTAAACCTATAAGTTTAATAGTAAACATTATTTATTTTCTAATTAGAGGTAGTTCTTTAAGGATACAGATCATATAAAAAAAATCATGAAAAGCGAAATAACCTTACTAGCCTCACCTGACAAGCGCAAACTTCGCCAAAACCACCTTTGCCCAACACCCTGTACATCCTGAAGGTGTTTTGGGTGACCGGCTGCGCCTCTAGCCACTTCCATTGTAAATATCTGAGAAAATAATTAGAATATAACATATTGCACTTCTATCTTATAGAGAGGTCCTATTAACGCGTAAAATACCCGCTATGTTATTGTTATTGACGTATAATTTCTCTTAAGAAAAATATTTTTTTCAACCATATACTAATGTGTTTTTGTGTGCTATTTATTTTAAAAGTCCTGTGTTTCTATTGAATTGTAAACCGCAAAAAGTTTTAGATTTCTGCACCTTCCGCCCACATGAACTTTAAATATCCTTTGTCATTTTCGTCTATAGATTTATTGGTTGATTATACTACTACGTTATACTAGGAACTTACAACAAACAAGTGCTTGAAAACTTTGAAACTAAAAAGCTACTTCAGATCGATTTTTTATAATAAATACCTGTGAAAGTACATGGAACGTTCGAACTCCGCGAACGGACTGCCCGCTAGGAAGCTTTTGACACATCGTATACATTCGCTGAATATGTCCTTGGCACCGCCTGAAATCAATAAAACTATTTAGTTATAAAAATGAAGATCAAACAAAATCAACATATTTATCATCTATGTAACCTTTGACATTAATTAATAAAAATTGTTAACTTTGGAGACAATTGATAGAATAAAAACATGTCGGAATTGCAGGTTCTAGAGAAGAAGTACTATGGACTGTGGGAGAGCTGATGAGACGGAACAGCATAAAATCAAAAAGAGAGAAAAACAATAAGAGAAAAAGCGTAGTCACTCACTCATCTCTTACCTTCAAGTAACTTGCTCGCGTCATCTATGATATCCGATGGCACCACATCCGTAACGGCCTCTCCGTCCTCCGTCTTCAGGTACCTGCCGAACACCTCCGCCGCGAGCGCGACCCGATTCTCGTCCACTTCAACCTCGTACCTCTCCGCCTGGAATATATTGCGCCCCTATTTTATAATATTTTAAACTGTTATTTACAGACTTAACACTAAATATATTGAAATTATATACTATATTTAGCCTAGCGGGATGGGTTTAGATTAAAGCAGACAGACAAAAATGGGCGTTGTGTAAATAAAAGAATGAGGGTCCAAGTTAGTCTACGTTCATGGTGTTTACATTGATGAATCCTTGAATTATAATAATAAAACTGGTCAAGTCCAAGTCGAACTCGCCCACTGGAGGTTTCGTGCCAATTTTAAGTAGGTAAGTAAACGAGAAGTACAAATATGAAATAACATAAAAATACAATAGTTTGTAATCATTTTAATTTATCATATTAAAATAAATTTAAACTTTTCGGATTTATTCTATTACTTGAATTGCAATATGCATATATTCCCGTGATCTCGAAATAAATGGTCTTTACAGACGGACAACGAAGCGATCCTATAATAGTAGTTTTTCTTTTTTAGGTAGGGATCCATATAAAATTATATCTGGCATTACTAAAAGATTTACTAAAAGATATGTATTTATATCGATAGAGGAGTTTTTTCTATTACAATATACAATCGGTGCCGCTGCACTATAACAACTAGTATGAGTAGATCATATAATATATCAATTATATTATGGAAAATATATCAAAACTGTATAGAATATAAGGATAACCGTCCAATTCATGGGGGGTCCATGTCCATTGCCCGTTCCATGAGATATCGATAACAATAGAACTCATATAAAGGACCCGTTTAAATGTGCGTTACATAGATTAACGACTTCACGAGTCATTAGCTCAATCGCTCAGCCGTCTATCTGCTGACTGACAGAGTGCTACATAAATGTAGTACAATTTTCACACTAGTGTATGTGCGTGGCGTTACGTGATTTTTAAGTTTTATTTTTATCATTTCATTGTTCAATAATATTTGAATTTATTTTATAAAATAAATTGTCACGACCTTAGAGCAAAGCTCTAGATGGAATGAGAACCACTAAAAATTAATTCCATAGACACAGATGATCCATACAATTATGAATAATTTTTCTCTTGAAGTTACGTGCCAAAGCTAGTCTTACGTGGCATACTGCACCGCCGCTCAAAAAATGGTTTGAAATAAGGGGACATACTGTCTTAACACTAACACATGATACACTATATAATACATCGTGAAGCTAACAATGAAAAGGAAGGGAATTCTAATGCTTATGTAGTTCGTTTGTGAATGCTTGTGCAGGGATTCATAGAATGTAAATCTCGTAGATCTTAAGGAATGCTTTGTTGGAATATCTTAGTGCGGTATTCTAAGCTTTTGAGAAAACCAAAATAATTTGTAAACTAACTCAATTACACAGTTACAAACTAGTTACTTAATAAATTTAGTTTAAATCAGATATTTTTTGGTATGAAATTGAAAATTTGACAGCCTTTTGCACGACAGACAAAAATAATAAAAATATTATATTTTTTTCTACAATCGAAGTCGAATTTACGGCCATAGCATACACAATAGCTTCTTTATTAATATTATGGATACTTAAAACGCACTT
Organism: Heliconius aoede; assembly: GCA_037355905.1. Taxonomy (NCBI): domain Eukaryota; kingdom Metazoa; phylum Arthropoda; class Insecta; order Lepidoptera; family Nymphalidae; genus Heliconius; species Heliconius aoede. The sequence goes on from JBAIZZ010000330.1 coordinate 799,215, forward strand.
GCCGCAACATATTAAGCAACTATACCGTTTAACATTATCATTCTATAAGTGAATGCTTTGATTCGTCGTATCTTTTATCAGTAATCAATACAAATATTTACTTTCACCGGAAATAGAACCTTAAACATTTTATGATTTACTATCATAACAAATATAGGTAAATCGTATAACAAAAAGTTTTGTTCTTTCTAATTTTTCTTGTTCTCGCGTAGTGCCGAATGTCCAGGATTCGTTGGGTTTGCAGTCAGTCGCTTCGCATTAGGCACAGTTTGCCATTTATATATACATATTTATAAAATTAGACTGAATAACTTTTGTATATGTGATACTTTATCTTACCATGATATAAATCAATAAGTCCCCTAAGTAGACTATGAATTTCGAATTTAAAATTTCTTTTTGTGTTAAATAAAACCTTAATCTAGAAAGCTGTAGGTTATATATACTGTATCGTATTACCTAATCTTTTCGATGTAACTTATTGTACCTGCGCTGTCCGGAGCTAGAATCTGAGCTCTGGCATTTAGAATGTCGTAACTACACAAATCTTAGATATTTACATTCCACGACGGGAACAAAGTAGTGGCTGTTAGATGTAGTAGTTAACTTTATTTTTCGTTTTACAGTCTTTCGTTAATACAAAAATTTCCAGTAAGAACCTAATGTTGATACACTCTGCTTTCCCCATATTGCTTGAAACTTTTGCTTGCAATTATATTTATTACGGTTATTGTCTTTTTATGCTTTCAAGTTTCACAGTTGCAAGTAAAGAACTTGCAGCTTTTTAGACGAGACACTCCGTTCTCCACTTTCCTATTCTAGAAATATTGCATTTTGAATGACACAAACATCGCCGCAATTTGTCTAACGAGATTGAAATATTAATTATTACTTATTTAATAATTGTTATAGTGAATGTAGCGTATCAGGCTTCAACTGAATTATTATTGTTTTGTAGTGCGTCCCAATGTCAAAGATGCGAGTGGGCAGCTCGTTAAATCGATGTTGCAATATAAAACGAGGCGCGATAGGAGATTCACTAGCAAGATAGGCAGAGGGAATCTATTGTCAATGTTAAAAACACTCTGTTCACTTCTTTCTTTGTTTTTCATACGTTCATTATTTTCTGAAAGCAGTAAATATTTAGGTACTATGGGTTTTGTGACATTATCTTTATTTTCTCTCTGGTAACAAGAAAAAGTGTGGCGCTGAGTCCCGCCACTCAACACAATGTCTCAACACTAGTTGTCACAGCTTACCCTGCTTGCTACATAGATACAGTGTAAATAAAGAATAATAATTAACCATTTTATATAGCGCGCACTTTAATTTTATCACACGCCACTACACCAGAAGTTGCAAAATGGCCAGTGCATACATCAAAGATTCCTCTCCGACACCGAGTATAAATCATATTAACGCGCGTCTGCTATGGAAATATAACTTCATTAATCAATTGTAACTGGATTTATAAATTAATTTAGTGTGAGGGACGAAGTAACATGGTATAAAAGCGCCGACGGTGGTAGTGGGTTTAAATAAATATTCTGTAAAAGAACACTAGCAACAGTGTATGAAATTATCCTAATTCCTATTGTACGCCGTTTGCTATCGATCATTTAACAATATGCGATTACCAAATTTACAATTATATGGAATATATATTGACTAGTGTATTGTATATTAATAAGCAAATAAATACACATTTTAATGATGTATTTTATTTATTTCAGCTTCACGCTGTATCCCGCACGCAGCAGGATATGCAGAGGGAACCTCGGTGTCAAGACACTCCGTTCCCCACTTTACGCCAAACTCGAAAGAGATAGTCTTCTCCATCTTAGAGATTAGGATAGATTGATAGATACTTGGGTAGAAGAAAGAACCTAGTGCATGGATTCTCGGTTATTCGATTCAATTTTGATATTTAGACACTTAATCTTAACTCTGGCAAAATAAATTAAAAAATACCAACCGCATCTAAGAAACTGTTGTACTTGTGATAGTGTGGTCGGTTGCGTTCGCAGAACTGTCGGAACAGCAATTTGCCTATAGGCTGCTGGTCCACCACGTAGTCATATTCTACATCTGGAATTAAATGAAAAATATGTAAATAAAGGAGATTATTAAACAATACATTATCAAAATAAATGGAAATAAATCAGCGTCAAGCTGTATCCCGCACACAGCAGGACAGGCAGGGGGAACCTAGTGTTAAGACACTCCATTCCCCACTTTCTGTCGAATTTTGAAGGCATTGTATGTTAAGTGGCAGAACTCAACGCCGCCCTTTGCCTTGAAACCAGAGCGAAGAAATGGAAATATAAACGTAAATAAATATTTCACTTCCTCGAGTGGAGATCGAACCCACAAACGTCGCATTACAGTCACACCCTTGTGCCACGCTGGCCTCAAATATAAAATGTAAAATTAAAGTTATGTAATGATTTTTAGGTTCCTATCATAGTTTTCATCATATATAACAGGAGGAAGGTCACGTCAAAAGCATGAGGACTTCCCGGAGGGCATGCATGATGAGTTTGATGACAGTGGAGGAGGCGAAAGAGATATGTAGAGGTATGTTTGGCGCTCCGTTCTCTCCGACTACCCCGCTAGGGATAAAGCGTGAAGCTAAATTATATTAAGTTTTTAAGTTGTTGCAAAGCAGGCGGTATGCTTATATTTTATTTTCACCTTGATATTTTTATACGTATAACATTCATGGGTATTTTTTACTCGTTCCAGAACAAATGTAATTTTAAGTATAATTGATTACATTTCATATAGTCAAAATCTATACCGATCAAATCGTCAACCCCATATAATATACTCGTAGAGAAAGACACATTATTTTTTTTATTGGCGTTTACAAACAATAAAAGAAAATAAGAAACGTAACAACCATTCTTTCAACTGTCAAGTAGCTATAAATAAAATCTTGCACAAAATATACCAATATTAAGCTACACAACGTATACTGAATAAGCATATGTAGATACGTAAACGCAATAAATTTCGTTATAATGAAATTGTATGTTAATATTCAGAACAAACACGAATTTATTATGCATGTTATATATATACGGTGGAGTCGAGCGGAAAATGTAAGCTCAAAAATTTACAAAGCTTCTCTTGTATTGAATACATTCAAATATTATAAAGTAATCCTAACTACTAAATTAATTGGACGTGCTGGTGTCAAACGCCGTACTTCATTTAAAAAAAAAAAACAAACTAAAAAATGACCTTGTACATACAGTAAGAAATAGAGAATCCCTTCCCTTTCTACCCTGCCCACACATCCCCTAAAGGTTTATTTGATTATAAGTAATTTAATCATAATATACATTAGTCATGCACCCACGCCATTCAACCCGATAATTTGAAATTTAGTTGAAACGTCGACACTTAAAATTTCTCACAACTGGACACTGATCGAAGGGAGCTGTCGAGTGTCGACGAAAACACTTTTTAGGTCACCAACGTTAGCGTTTGGAAATTGTTTGTATCAATCGACAGTCCGATACAAATCTGAATGTCGGTTTTGTAAACAAATTTATTATTTGCGATTGCAAGTTAGGTGGCGATGTTTAACGCCACGAAAAGCGAAAATATCGAGAACAAAACCGGGTAGGCAAAAGCAAGGTGGAAACCGAATGCAAATTTCACTATTTTCATAAATCAATATATTATTATCTGATTGTTATTTTTTATTTCTAAAAGGTTTTTAGATAAAGTATTTTTATTAATATTTTTTTCAGCTTTACGCTGTATCTCACATAAGACAGGATAGGCGGCGGGAACCTACTTTTAAGACACTCCGTTCTCCATTTTAACCAATTTTTTTGTGTTATTGCATTATTGAGTGACGGATCTCAACCGCACTTTACCCAGTTGCCAGAACGAAGAAATGAAAATATTAATAATTCATACCTCCGAGGGAGGATCAAACTCACAACCATCACACTGACAATCACTCGTTTGCGCCACTGCGTCACGACAGCCTTAGATAAATTAGATTCTGAACAATATGATAAAGTAATGTATAAACAACTATGTATGTATATTCTAGTACGGAACGTCAAAGTAATTAGTTTCTAATTAATACCAATTGCCCGGGGACCGGCTTAATTACCGCACATCTTTTGTAATTAAGTCTATTGTAATTTACCTTTTTGCAATCATATTATTAAAATATTATAATTAATTTGTTATTCATGTGAAGTGTTTATTCTCTATGGAATAGCATCTATTAGAATATCGTTTTAATATGTGTTAAACATCAATTGAAATGTTGTCATATATTGTAGATAGAGAATCTACAATAAAGCCACTGTTATTGATGCCAGTCGTGGTGCAGGGGTACAAATAAACGACTCTAAGCTCGAAGGTTGTGAGTTCGATTCCCACTTGACGAAATGAAATAGTGATTAAATGGTCTCATTAAAATGGATCAGAGAAATCCTATACCTGTAGTAATATATCTAAACATCCTCATACCGGAATTTATTAGCATAATTTTACCAAGCTTGGTCTAGACCAAGCTCGACCACGTCAGTGTTAATTTAACACACGTCCGCACGTTGAGGCCGTCGTGGCGCAGTGGCGTAAACGTGTAGCTGTAACGCAACGGTTTTTAGTTAGATTACTCGGTACAACGTCGACAATTGTACTGAATACTTGGCTCTCTATGTTATCTATGGTAATAGATAACACGGTTATATAATAAGAAATGGTGGATTTTTATAATTGGAAATTTTTATAATTAGAATTTAGAAATATATTAATAAACATTAAGATAAAATATATATAATTTTGACAGTAACTACGCCTGTATAATTTCATTTCGGCGATAAAAGAAGTGCTTATTTTGCATTTACTGAACTTGTACTTATATAGATCAATAGTTTTGTTTCACTTAAAACAATTTTCTATTTAAAGATATTTCATTTAGAGCAACAAAGGTACCGTTATTACTGTATTTATCTCAAGTTCATTGTTCAAAGTGCTCAGCCATTAAGGGACGAATTCAATGAAATTTATGATGCCTTTTATTTGAAATGGCCAGGCTTAGAAATGGAAAGATTGTGTTTTTTTTAATTTCAGCCAGAAGCAATACTTTTAACACATCCCATTTCCTACTTTTCTCCATTTTCGCGCAACTCAACGCAACGTTTCATCTTTGAGCTAGGAAACAAAAATAATTTATTCTCCCTACTGGAAATCGAACTCAAAGCCAATGCATCAATAGCATCATATAAAATGAGAACGAGAATAATAAAACAATATGATTTACGAACGTAAACACAGAGGGTCACACACACACACACACACATACACAGATTTGAAGTAACATTGCTATTCCTAATGCATCAACAATCTTGCCAACAAATTTTTCCGCCATCCAATACCGTCGTACGTGAGCTTCGAACGTTTCCTCTTTCTTGCATTTTACATATAGAATAATATTTCTTTCAACGTTTTATTGCACTTACACTGTTGCATTATTGAATCAATACTTTAAAGGTAATTTTAATATGAGATGCGCGATCGTGGCGCAACGGCACAGACTGTAAACACGACGCATGTGGATTCGTGGATTCGATTCTCCCTCGGAGTAATTAATTGTTTTCGTCCCTCCCTCTGGTAAGAAGAGAAAGATAAGAGAAAAAGATTCAGATATTTTTATGACCAGTTTGAAGGATGTCGTGCAAAGGAGCACGACCGAAAAGCTTGCGACTGTAAACGCGAAAGCTTCTGAGTTCGATTCGCATTCTAGGAAATTAAATGTTTCATGTTAATATAATTAATCATATTTCAAAGTGCAATGTCTTCAGAATTCTTCCCTTTCCTCTGCCTACCCTGCTATACAGGTACGCTACTGCGTGAAGCTATAATAAAATTAAATATCAAAAATATACAAATCTCCCAAATATAATAAAGATAAAAAAATAATAAATTAACATTCTATTTACAACTGGATAAGCAAAACGAGTATCTACATCACAAACGTAAGTATGTAGAATAAGAAATTGTACAAGCTTTCGGCTAATAAGCTTGCATTCGTGGACATGAAAAATAAAAAAAAAAAACAAACAATTTTTATAGTCTCTACATTAACTTGTTAATAAACTCACAACATATCTCGGTCCTTGATCTTGTATCAAGTTTTATTTCATTTTAAATATTTCATATCAGTGCTAAGTGATTTTTTTATTTAATTGCCGCTCCGGTCGATTCCGATAATAACGGCACTTTCGTACAAATAACATTTGCAAATACTCAAAAATTGAGCTCAATTGAGAAAAAATAAAAATTACAATAATGAAACCAGAAAGCGAGGACGAACTTTATAAATTTTTAAATGCAAATTAATTTGAGAAGAGTTCGTGTGAAGTTTTATTAAAATAACTTTAAAAAAAAAAAGAACATTACTATAGTGAAAGTGACTTAGTGAAGTTTGACTAACACGCTTGAAAAGTACAAAGTAGATATATTAAATAAAGATAAAATTTATATAAAAAAAACATATTGAATTGAGCACTAAACATCAAAACGACATCAGGGCTTGCATTGTAAACAACTGTATTATATCTATTTTTTACAATAAAACAGGATAACAATGATTTTTTTTTACATTGGAATAATATTAGCAGAACACGTCTTTACAAGAAATGAGATCAATCGAGGTGCGGAGTGTGGACTCTTCGAAACATCGCCCACTTCGAGATGTAATCTGTTAAATTTCATATGCCCGACAAATTTACTAAATAAAATTGCTTTCATCTTTACAAATCATCAATATCTCGTTCACTCAAATATAGTAATATGATACTATCATCATCGAATAATTATTTTGAACCGAATTTAACTTCAATCGATTTTTAATAAAAAAATATAGAAATGACCATTACAATTGAGTGGCCACGTACACTAGATCAAAAAAACTATTTCTTTATAACACACACAAAATAAATAATCAAAAATATTATTATTAATATTGAATTAACTGATTACATAATTTTGAATCGCACACTCATTTTCTAGACTTATAATAGTGTTGTAACTGACCTAGAAAACTGTCTAACGTTTGAAAACTATAAAAAATCGGAATAGGATTGTACCGCAAGCACCACTTCACCTGCACCAAAGGGCCGCAACCAATAATAGACGATTGACGTCACGCATTCCTGACGCCGACGTCATCACATATCACTATAACAATTAAACTTACAGTTTACCTCGGCAAGAAAATATTTACTGCTTTTCATTTTAGTTACATACAAAATTCCAGATTGGCTCGCCGCTCGAGTAAACTATGATTTGGTTGCCGCGGGCCGACTCAAGTCTAAAAGTTACTAACAAGTATGTTTTTATAGATTTAAAAATATTTTCCAATAAAAATCTAGTGTCTAAAATAAGCGCGACTACAAAAATACTAAAAAAAAAGAGCTGATTTAGACAATTTAATTGTTTAGTCTGGTACACTTTGTGAAAGTAATTTTGTTAGATAATGAGCCAAGATGTAATGTAGTAAAGTATCAAACACCCTAATACTATAATAATAAAAAAAAATTGAATTGGAATTGAACCTACAAAAATTAATACTTTTGTACACAGGTTCAATTTCTATTCAAAGATAAGCACCTAATTCTACATTTCCCTAAATAGAATTTAGAATTGAACCTACGACCATCACAACGATAAAAAGCAACTACTCCACAAAAGCAAAAAAAAATACGCTACTCTTGTTTGTATCGAGATATTTTCTAGTAAACTATACGAGCCCATCTCTCTTAGAATATATTTATCATGTATCGCGGACATCTACATGATATATGGATCAATCCACTCTTTATTCATAGTGTAATTTTGTAACAAACAAGTCTGTACGTACACAGAAGTTTATCTTGCGACTTGAATACAGTATTTTTTGTACAGATTTTTTTTATTATTTCTACAATCGAATCTCTCTCGGGTGTAATAATGGAGAGTTAAAGCGTGGCGTTGGGTTTCGCCGCATATCACGCAATGAATCGAACATTGGGCGTAGTACGTAGAGAACGGAGAGCGTTTACATTAGGATTCCTGTGGCTACTTTGCTATATGAGGGATAAACCGTGAAGTTTAAAAAAATATACGATCAACATGATTTTTTTATTTTTTTAACAAGTTTATAATTTAGAATATCACTTAGTAGAGTTTTTTTTCTCAATCGGAAACATCCGTACATATTTTAACTAAGCCAAATCTTTATTTTTAGCTTATCTTTATGATATAATCCAAATTATATAGACAGAGAAAACCTAGTGTTTAGAAACTCCGTTCCCCACGCACCTTCTTATTTAAAATATCGCGTTTTGTGTAATGAGTGTCGAAACCCCGCACTTTATTAAGAACGAGAAATTTAAAATAATTCACTTGAATATATTAGTTCCAATAACGAATTTTTCAAATCAAACCCACAACCGTTGCGTTTACAGTCCGCCGCTGCACCGCTGCGCTGTGACCGCCTCAACGCCATATCAGATTATTAGTTTCCCATCTAAGTTTACATTAAATTAGCAACTCCATTTAGGAACAGATAATGTGAAAGCGTCCAAGTTCTACTCCACATTTTAGTATCGAGACAAAGCTGAAGCACAATCGTAACCCAGTTACATTATCATAATTAAAGACGTTGGCGTTAAACAAGGTCTTAATTAGTGACTATATACGACTATGCCAATGCGGGCGACGTAGGAAAGATATTATGACGTTATAGGTCAGAATATTAAGTGAAAAAATATTGAATTATTCAGGACAGGATATCCTCTTAGTTAGAACTTTATTGGTGTCGGAGATAATTATTATTATATATTTTTTTATTATTCATGTTTCTATACCGCACATAGCAGGGTAAGTGGAGAGAACGTGGGAACTTAGTGGTACAGTGGGTTACATCGAAACGATTAACGTGTGTTAAACAGTACTAGCAACTCTTTATGGAATAATTCTATTTACTATTGTACAACTAATCCCCAAAATGAAAATCGAACCCACAACTAGCGTCCTGTTTTAGCACACAACTATTAGTTATTTTATTATGCAAACGAAGCCGCAGGTAACAGCTAATTTGCACATAAATTGAGTTTATTCATCACGTTTTACCTAGACGTTGAGTGTTACGCCTGTCTAGAGCAATTTCAACAGTGTTCATATTTTTACAATACAAAACCGTACAACGCACTATGCATGTCACTCCTCGACATCGTCACCTTCACAAATAAAATGTTATATGCATTTCTAGTAGTAAAAACAATTATTATGAGCTCGTCGTGACGCAACGCCACAAAGTCTGGCTATTAACGGAACGGTTGTAGATTCGATTATCACTCGGGAAAATGCATTATTTTCATTTCCTTGCTACATTGAGAAGACCAACCAAACATTTATTACTCAAGATCTTCAAGTTATTAAAAAACTTCTTTGTCCTCGACCCAGCCCGCATATATGGAGAACAAAAAAGGACTATTGTTTTCACTGTGACTACGCCATGTACGCAGCACACGAGATACTCAGAGAATATCTCGTGTGCTGCAACTGAACACACTATGCGGTAAGCAAGATTATTCTTGCTTACGAGGACTGTCTTGTACAAATATTGGCCCACAATGTAACATCTGACCTAGCCACAACACCTTTGAACGTGTATATGTAAATACGTAAATGTTGTGACATATCAATATAAGTATTATTGCTATTTCTGTCAGTACATTGAAAAAAACACCCGCGAATATGGCGCACACTAAATATAAAAATGCCAATAGACTACGCTAAATTTCACACAATAATAATATCACAAAAAGAAGACAAATTTCATATATTTGCCTAATATATCATACAGAATTTCGTGACATAAGTCGTCAAGAGACAAATATATCTATAAACAAATACAAACATACACAAATACATACGCATGTATCATTTATTTACAACGTATAGTTAGTTATTTATTCGAAGCGCGAGGCTTATGAAGAAATATTGTGTGGCGCATTTGATAGAACTGTTGAAAATTAAAGTGAAAATAATGTAGTTTAAAAAATAAAAAACACTCAGTCCTATACAAGTACTACAAGGACTATATAATTTTCTTGGGACTATAAATTATATGAGCTTAACCTCAAGTGGTAATCTTAAAAAAACTATTAATCAGAATCTGGCTCCATCATCAGACCAACTCGATGTTGTGTTTCATGAAGATACAATTATAACAAGTGGGTGAAATTCAGTTTTCTCCATTTTAATATCAAGTCGACCCAATCAGTAAAAGCTTGTTTCAAAGCCAAAAATAAATATTTCATATCCTTGTATTTTATCTTCTTCGATAAATCTGATCCCGCTTCCTCTTATCGCTTGAACCACGAAAATCATATACGATAACTTTTATTGACTGGAACGCCCAGCGTCGTACGGCACGAACTTTGCTCATATGTAAAAGCAAATGGTGATATTTTTCGCATACTAAGCTGGCAATATAATATAACTTAATATGTTGATCAAGCTTTCTGTGGAGTAACATATATTCAGTATAATATAAACAACGTTATATTTTTAGTTAACGCAGAGAGATTCAAGTAATAAGATATTGATTCTTTCAAGACTCCGTTTTTCGTCTGAGATGTGAGACATTGTATATTGGGTGAAGATGGAACTCACAATCAAATCAAGTTTACAATCTCAGTCGGTTAAGTCACATTCATGTGGGAGACCGAGGGGTGTAATTTGAAATCATAAAAGCTAGAAAGGCAAGAGGAAAAAGGGGGGCGACCTCGATGGACCCTCTAGATGTGTTCTAGAAGGTCAATTGAGGTCGCCCCCTTGCAAGAAAAATCATAAAAAGAGAACTAGAGATGACAGCAGACGAGATGAAAGGCGTCATGCAGAGATCGTAACGTTCTCTCTAGCCACCCCGCTAGGAATTAGGCGTGAAATAAAAAAAAAAGAAAACAAAAATGTATTTATTTCTATGTCAACATAAAAACATGTAGAAAAAAACAAATAGAAAAAAATCCATAATAATATACAAATTACTATACAAATTTCGCTGTTTCATTCGGTTTTCGGGATAAATCGCATATTTTTAATGGTGACTTCCTAGCCCTACTTGAATTATGGCCAGCATCCATTAAATCTGTACAATATATTCCTATTTCTCGCATGGAAGAAGAATGAATATTATTATTACGGGATTATGGTGAAATATTGGAGCAACGGAGGTTCGTATATTACGTAATGTAACAAGCTTTTTATGTCTGATTTATTTTAATGAGTGTTTATGAGTTTGTAGTGAATTCAAATCTAGTAAAAATGTATAAATGAGTAGCTTCACACAGTACCCTCCATATAGCAGTGTAGGTAGTGTTAAAACACTCTGATCCCCACCACCACCACATCATTATATTTTCGAGACATTGCGTGTTGAATGGCGGAGCACAACACTGTTTTGACTTCATACCAAAGCGAAAAAAAGAAAATAATGAGTTCACATTCAAAAAATATATGATCAGTCTATGTATACTAATCAATCTAGAAAATACTTTTTTATTTACTTCAATGTAAGCAAAGATTTAAATTTCTTAAAAATATGTTTTTGTTTGAAGTAACTATTTAACCATCTCATTAAAAATAGTAATACAAGCAGTGTCATATATTTATACACATTAATATATTGTTTAGTGAAGCGTAGAATAATTCTCTGACACAGTTCACTTGTTACTCGTTCGTAATTTATCTAAACAAATAAGTCTGTCAAATGAATAATAATGCGGTTAGTATATTACGTATCGATAAAACCGCGCTTGGTTTTCATTAAGTAACAGCGAGTCTGAGTAAAATCGACAGTTATAGGTTCGATTCGTATATGGGTTGACGAATTATTTTAATTTCTTCGGCAAAATTAGGCAAAACGGCCTATCGTCTACCTAAACTGCTACAAAAAAAAAATATTTCATTTTTAAAAAGTTCATGTACTATTACATTGTAATACTTTTTATCACTTACCGCTTTTATATTGGAAAATCAGTTTCATGACTCGATAGTTATAAACAACTATCCCATAGACACTTCGTGAACTTATTTTTGTCCCGCTACCCAAGTCCCCATTTTCAGCGTTCTACGCCGCGTAGTTTTCGCCTGTGCGTTGTCTGTCAGTCACTCAGTAAAAAGTTTTACGAACATATATGTTATACAGACAGTTACATTCAGAGATTAGAGGCCAATACATAATAAGCCATTTGGATCATTCCAAATGGACGAAAGCCAAAACAATTTTTTTCTTTTTACCATAAAAATGCCTTATGAAAATATTTTTACGATTCCCACTATCATAGGCGACTTGGTTTACAGTTTTTCTATTATACTGAAATATATTTTTGTCGTAGTTACGATACACGAGTGTCATATAAAACACGATGTTAGTAATATATAGTTCAATCACACTGAATTAATACATTTTCATATCCTTAATTAATGTAGACAAAACGGCTGAATATATTATATAAAACAAACGACACATAAAGATAAAAAAAACACATTAATTCTATGTACAGATGACATAACATATGTCATCGATGAATAACATACTAATACAAAGGTAACAAGAGAGATCATTTCCGGCGCAGGAAATAGAAAACGCTTCCAACATATACATAATCAATTGAGTTATTGGATGTATGCAAAATCTTACTTTACTTATGTCCCGTCATACTGTGAAAACACGATAAGCTGGTCTTTTATCAGCACAATCGTAAATTACTTACGAAAAGAATTCCATTTCCAAGTGACAAATATCTTGTCAAACTAAAAGGAGGGTTCATCCCGCCCGGGCACCGCTGATAAAGGGGCGATTTAATCAAATACTTATATAATAATAAAATTTTTAAGATAAAAGAGTATAATTAACAGAAACACCAAAATATTGGGGAGGGAGTTATATAATTTTATAATAAAAATTAAAAGTTTAAGATAACAGAAATGTGTAATAATAAATCATTACTGAAATATCGCGGCCAAGTCTAAATTCAATAAACAGACAGACATACATACTAATTAAAGTCATATTCCAGTATTGAGCAAATTTTTGACAATGACCTATAATATAAATAAGTTTATTTTTAGCTCAGGCCATAGTTATCCATAAATAAGATATGGGCACAATGGGTACACGTTTTTATGTTACGTTACGTGTGTCAGTTTAATGTGCCATTATGCGGGAACAACACTACAACAATAGTAACGACTGTGAAAACAATGTATATGTTAGAAAATATTAATTTCACGCGCATTTACATGTTTACATTACGAATAATCAACATGATCTGCGGTTACTTAGATAAATGGTTTTTCTTATCGATTGTTTTAATTACCGTCGTAGTGCAGTGGGACAAGCTATAGATGCGGGTTCCATCTCTTTGTGGGGGAATAGCCGGTGTTGAATCGTTCAATATCTCTAAAAGGGACCGAAAGCCCTTAGGGGAGTTGCTTGCACCAGATTGCCCTACCTACTCTTTCTCATTTGAAGTTATTTTAATATTTCAAATACGTATAACTTTATACGACATCTTCGAAATGACTGAACTGTGGAAGACATGGAAAATAATGTTTAAAGCATGTTCACCTTTACTAGTTATCCTCCCCACAAACCGTTGCATTTACGTTCGCGTTAAAAATTGCTTAATTTTTATCTATTTTAACCTTTACCTAATTTATAAACATATATTTTCAAATCTAAAATAATATATTTTATGTACAAGTAAAACAAAACCTTGTATTTGCCTACAATTATAGAATCCATCACCTAAATCAAATAGCCTATTACGAAACCTATATAATCCTCCTGACATCCTCTCGAAGTGACAGTACGTTTGTCATATCCTCAACATATTTTATTACATAATTCAAGCCTTATCCCTTAGACAATAAGAATAAAAATCGCATTAAAAAGTCAACCAGATCAATTACAATGATGCCGTTTAGAGATAAGAGTAAAATATGGAGCACTGAGTCACAAGCATGTATTTTTTTTCCAACCAACGATTTAATATAATTAACAGAGGACACGACCTCATACATTAACCTTACAAGTTAACGTGATTTGAAGCGTTTAATTAATGGAATTCTAACGGTGAGACCAGATGAATCTGTGAAGCCAGAAGATTTTTT